>VWZO01020268.1:207035-313875 GCA_013396975.1 Bucco capensis | reverse complement strand
AAGTTTGGCTATGAGGATACCATGGGAGACAGTATCAAAAGCTTTGCTAAAGTCAAGAAAAACCACATCCACTACCTTCCCCTCATCTATCCATCTAGTTATCCCATCATAAAAGGCTATCAGATTAGTCAAGCAGGACTTCCCCTTGCAGAATCCATGTTGACTACTCGTGATAAGGCTCCTCTCCTCCAAATGCTTGGAGATGGTGGCAAGAACAAGCTGTTCCATCACCTTTCCAGGGACAGAGGTGACGCTGATGGGCCTATAGTTATCCGGGTCATCTTTCTTGCCCTTTTTGAAGATTGGGATAACATTGGCCTTCCTCCAGTCCTCAGGCACCTCTTCTGTTCTCTAGGACCTCTCTAAGATAATAGAAAGTATCCCCCTCTTTCAGGCAACAGTTTATGGAGTTAGCTACTACTTTTGTTGCATGCTTTCTTATTAAAATATAAGAAAGTCTGTTCTCATAATGTTTTCCCTTATTTCAGTTGGAAAAATATACATCCCTGTTTTTCTGTTCCACTGTGCAGGAAGTTTAATGAGCCTGGTCCAATCTCTGAGTTGTCATTTGCAAAGTGAAAAACTTAGTAAGATTTAATAAAATGTCTATCTTTCTTGTGGCTGTGAGAAATAGCTCAAGTGCATGTCTTGAGTAGGTGGTGCAGTGACACATGAGCATAGAGACAGCTTAAAGAGGGATTAACAAGTGTCAGTGGGCTGCTGCTTGCACCCACTCACCTAAGAGGAGCAACCAACATGATCAAGCGAAGAACTGGGCCACGGAGTAAACCCACATGTGCATTGTGGGTTCATGTGCATTGTGGTTAGAGGACATGAGGTTCCCTTAGTCCCACCCCATCTGTAGGAGACCACAGAGCTGATAAAAGCAAGTTACCCCCTTCTGCAAGAGAATCAAAGAGCAATTGTGTCATTTTATGCTATGGAGTTGACTATATTGACATAACAGCACATAGCTCCCCTTTAAGTCCAGCCTTTCAAGACAAAAAAGTAAACAACTGGAAAACTTGTGTATCCATACCCATTAACATGTATATATATGCATACACACACACACACACACACTTTTTCCTTAGCGATAATTCCAGTTAATCTGAGGCATTTTCACAATGATACATAGACCTACCCCTTACCTAGGACTCTGAAGATGTCTTTTCAAGGTCTTTTTTTATTACCTCTCTTAGTCTGAAGACCAGGTCAGGATGCCTACATTCTCTTGTGAATCTGCAACATCCTGACTACTGTCTGTCATATTGGCATTCCTTTGTCCCACAGGTGAGCTTTCTAGCAAATGTATTCTCTAGAAATGCTACAGAATAATGCTTTGCTGAATTACTCTTCCTGTTCACAGTGGACAGTTATTACTATTGCCCTTTTCTAATCCTGACACATTCTCTCACTACTCCAGATTGCTAAAATAGTTTTCAAGCAATTTTGTGGTAATTCCACCAATAACCATTGGTCATCTTTTCTCGTTGTAATACAAGTTACCTCTAACAGAGAAATTTCCACTTAATTTCTCTGGCCAACTCAAATCAATTCTTTTGAGTTCTTGCTTTAGATTGGGATTCAAACAGTAGTGAAAAGCACATCAGGTTGCATCTCTTTAACAAGAGGAATGAATGTAGGAATAACTTTTCCAAGATACAAAAGTGATTTATCTCTTCTGATACTTTCTCTGAGACCAACTAAATCTGGATGCTGTAAAGTAAGTGTGTAAATTTAGTATTATTCTCATACTGTACTCAGCACAATTTGTTCTTCACTGAGTTTCTGGGGACTTAAAAAAAATAAAGTTGTCAGCTCTCTTTTATTTTAAGTCTCAGTCAATGTAACTCCAGATACTTGCCCTTCTTTGACAACGTGCAGGTGGGAATTTTGCAGCCAGACCTCTGACATGCAGCAGTTCTGAGTCTACTGTCTGAAATGTGGAGGTTTGCCTTTAGCTACTGGAAGCCCAAAGAGCACCAAGCTCTGCCCTTGGGGTGTTATGCCATTGCAAAGCAGGTGCAAGATGGTGGAGATAGCCAGTGCTAAAGGATGCAGTGGTGGACATGCCCAGGACTGGCATGCTGGAAATGAGAAGGTCCATTGTTAGCAGCTGCAGAGCATGGGTGCTGGCTGGGTCCTGAAGCTCCCTCTTGGGACTGTGCTAGATCTCTCCAAGGGAGAGAGGATCCTACCAAGATGAGGAACTCTCAAATATCTTTCTTTCCTTTCCCTTTGGGGTCCGAACGATCTGACCGAAAGCAGAAGTATTTTGCAGTGAAGGATAGGAAGGCTTCACATTAATATTTTATTTCAAAAGCCTTATCAGAATGGGTCACATAATATAACTCACTGGGTTTAGATCCCTCCCAGGTTCTCTTTAATAATTATTTGTCTGCTGTCAGCTGAACTGTCCTTCGCAACAAGCCATCTCACACATCGGTCCCAAGCAAAGAATAAAGATTTAACAAAGGCTATCTTAAGGACAGTATACAGCTTCTTAATACACAAACTAATATTTGTACTTTGCATATGTTAAGACTTACAACCCATCAATTTTTATTCTTATTTTTCCCTAATAATTTGTTGGATTGACAGGTTTAATCCACTTAACCTCTGTCTCATTGTCTGTGGCTATAAAATAAGGCAATGAGAGGAGAACAGCACGACCTACTACACTAAGGTTTATGAACAATTCCTGATATTAATGGGAATTTTGCTGCAGAAAAAATGGTAGGATCTTCTTATCATGTTTAACTAGATCCTCAACCATGCAAGCTAGGCGCTCAGGAAAACTCCAAAAATCATTCCATTACAGGAATGATGCAAGTTCAAGAATTTGTCCTCTTAAACTGATTTGTTAGAGGTTTTGTTTATTTTCACCAGTGACAAGAATTGTTTCTAAACATTAAAAAGTATATAAGCCAACCTTTAATTTAAAACACTCCTGCAGAAGAAGTGCACCAGGAGAACAGCTGTTCCATGCACAACAGTGACACAGTGACTTACATTGACTAATTAATGAGAACACCTGCAGTATCTTTCAGAGTGAAACTGGAAACAAAATACTGGAGATTAGGTTTTCAAGCTACTGGTGGTCCCCACTAATCTCTTTCAGGTGTAAACCATAGTGTACGTGGAAAGCAAAATCTGACTCATTCCTGCGAGACAGGAGGTCTTCGGGCTAATAATTGCAGCATGTAGTTTCCATAAAATTTACAAGGTTGGCTTTAAATTTTAGTAGTGGCAGGCCTGCAATAAATGCCAATGAGGTCCATCAAAATGAGTATTTGTGTGTGTCCTCATAAAAAAAGATCAATCTTTTTAACAGACTCCATGCAGAGGAATTTGTATAATTACAACACGTATCTACAGCTTTAGAGTCCTTTCCACACCAAAACCAACATATTAAGTCATAAATACAGAGGAAAAATAAACACAGGAACATAATAAAAGAGATTTGGTTGGGTTAAGTTGTTCTGTGTCAGCTGCCATGTTGTAGCTAACAGTTTCCACTAGAGGTGGGCAAAGGGATTATTTTCCCTGTTTATCAGCTTCCCCCTCACCTTTGCCTCTTACAGCTTTTGGGATGATGAGTGAGTCTGTTCACATAAAGAAAAGGAAAGGGAGAATCAAAAGGGAGGAAGAGTCATACCACACATAGAAACATTCATTTCCAGACCATGCTTTAACTCTTATCATGCTGATCTTGATGGAAACACTCAATAAGGAATGGGAGGTCCAAGGCAGCCCAAAAGAAAGGACAAATTATGTTTACATCTTCTACATTGTGTCTACAGCTTGCCAATTCCAAAGTCACAGCTGAATTGTCAACTCCAAGTAATAAAATACGGTTTATGTACGAGATTTTCCACCATGCCAAGTTTCCACACAGTTCAGCTGAAGTGGAGGGGAGGTAATGATTCACTGATTCTCTCTGCAGCCCAGCCTAGCCACAGCTCTCATCCTGAAGAATTATCCACCAGCACGGAAGAGCTGGAGTGTTATGTGACACAAAGACTTCACATCCAAGTTTATTTCAGCGGCCAGGGGCTAGAGCCATGGAGTGTGGCAACAGGGGTGGCCAGGCAGGCAGAAGACAGGGAAAATGCTTCTTGGAGACCTGGATGGTGCTCTCCCTCATAACACTAAGGACAGAGTTTTATAGGTGTTTATATGCCTCAAAATGCATATGGGCATTTAGTGAGATTTTCAAAAACTCCTATGATTTTACAGGCGTTAGGAGATGTTAAAAGCTCAAGAGGTACCTCTCTACACCTTGAAATTCCCAAGTATTTTGAAAAGGTCTGGTCTAAAAATCAGCCAATGCTTTCCAAATTTGCCTTGTCTTTGAGAAATTTGGATAGCCGTGGCACTGTGTTGTTTTTAATGCACTTAATGGATTTCACTTTTGTGCAACAGCCAGAAGACAGAGGCTAGGCATACGACTCAGTTTGATTTATTTTAGGCATCTGAAAAGATGTGTGAATCTCAACTAGTTGTTGATCTATCTATAGTCACTGGAGAGAGCAGACACCTCGGAAAGGGATGAGTCAACCCCTAGAGCTGCCTATGTCTCTCCCTTGACCCCAGATGGAGCATAGACAACAAACTCAGATTAGATGTTTAATTTGCAACAGCTGAAGGCATATGAAATGAATGCCTCTTCCTCCAGTGACTTGGCCAAAGCATGCAGAAAACAATGAGGGAGCACACCGCTGAATTCAGTCTGTTAAACTTCTAGCCAATGTTTACTCGCTGAACCAATTTCCCGCTTGAGAGGTGGTATCGAAGACTTTTACCAAAACAATTCCAATTGGTACACAACAAAGAATAGTGAAAGTTTGAAAACAGAGTTAGGAGAAGGAGGGAGCAAAAGGGAGAGATCCAAATTTTGAAGTTTTTCCCCACAAACCAGCCAGTTCACAAGAGGAGTGGCACCACAGACTGCCACAGGCTGCAGTCACCCAAAGGAAGAGCTCTGCTAAACAAGAAGCAGGACTGCCCAGACATGGGTGCCGACAGCAGGAATCCAAAAGCAAAACCATTTCCAGCTGACCAGCCATGCTAGTTTTTCCCATCACATGTCTATCCCACTACCCTGATCAAGGTTAAAAAGCACATATTTTCCCCTTAAAAATACAACTGTTAATAATAAGGAGAATAACTTGTAATTGTTTTCAACTACTTTAAAATCCTAGTGAAAACTGAAGATACACTGAAGTTCTGCTACACAGAGCAATGCTGATTCACAGTGAGACACATGAAAGAATAGCTTTTATAAGACAATGTGGACAAAAGTTATTTGTATTGAAACTTTCTGTTTCATTTGAAGTTTTCACCTTTTTTTTTTTCATTTTTCATTACATCTTATATTTGTTTCTGATTCTGACCAGGAAACTCTTCTCCCATTAACTCTGAATCTTATGGGGAAAAGGGTTTTAAACAAACCTAAAAGGAGATGTTCTTTTCTTAAAACATGTATTAAACTTCCTTTCAGCTTTTGTATAATAAAACAAAATACCCAAAACCATGACTTCTCATTATAAACCCAGCTGATTAAAAATGAATTGCTTCAAAAATTATGACAGAAAGATGTCAACTACTTCTAGTGGCTATTAAAGGCAAGGAAAGCCTTTCAAAGAAAGTGTCCTAACTACACACTGTCTCCTGTTCTCAGTATGCTGTATAACTTCTTGCCATGACATCCCTCAGGCTCACTCTTCTCCTCCCTCATGCCTTTTAAACAACATTTGAGCATACAAATCAGCTGAGCATCTATAACAGATACAAACTTTGGCCCTGGTAGTGAAGGCACTGGAAAACACTCAGTTGGTGTCAGTCAGGCCAGATCTTCAGCCACAGCTCATGAGATTCTGAGCAGAGAACAGACACAGTCAGACTACAGACATGTCCTTCAGGATTGGGTCTGGTAGCAGCTAGATGACAGCCAATAAACTTATTATAAATTTAGTATTTTAATAGCTTTTTATTCAAAACAGATTTGGCTTAATTAAATAACTGTATTGTAATTTTTACTTCTCTGGACCAGTTTAGTCACTTGCAAGCTGCAGTGATTACTGTACATGAAAAATCATCACGTTTCAGTACAACCTTCTCTTTGAGGCAAATGAGATTTGCTTTCCAACATACTCTGAAGCTTAGTGATTGTTCAATAATCCAGCTCATTATCTCTCCTGACCCTAAATTTCTTATCATTTTAAATACTTCTACAAGTAACTAAATCTTTATCTGAGTTTTTAATTTAAATGCTTGGTGGTTTACAGGAGCTTTGAAAGCTTTTGAAAGGTGCCTTGTGACAAGCCTGACAAAAGCAAGCGTATTGTGTCAGGAAAACAATAGAATGAGGGCCAACTGCTTCCACCACAGCCTCCTGAGCAGCCTGTTCCAGTGCTCGGTCACCCTTACTGTAAAGAAGTTTTCCTCAGGTTAATACTAAACCTCCTGTGATCCAATTTGCTCCCATTCCCTCTTGTCCTAACATTGGATGACATTGAGAAGAACCTGGCTTTCTCCTCCTGACACTCACCCTTGACATATTTGCAGACATTAATGAGGTCCCCTCTCAGTCTCCTCTTCTCCTGGCTGAAGACACCCAGTTCTCTCAGCCTGTCCCTATAGGGCAGATATTCCACTCCTTTAATGATCTTGGTGTTCCTGCGCTGGACTCTCTCTAGCAGCTCCCTATCCTTCTTGGACTGGAGGGCCCCAGAACTGGACACAGTATTCCAGGTGGGGCCTCACCAGAGCAGAGTAGAGGGGGAGAATAACCTCTCTGGATCTGCTGGCCACACTCCTCTTAATGCATCCTAGGATGCCATTGGCCCTCTTGGCCACAAGGGCACATTGTTGGCTCATGGGTATCTTCCTGTCCACCAGGACTCCTGGATCTTTTTCCCCAGGGCTGTTCTCCAACAGATCAGTTCCTAGCCTGTACTGATACATGGGATTGTTCTTTCCCAGATATAGGTAAAGCCATCAGCATTGATTTCTCAAAGCCTGGGCTGCATTTTAGAAAGTGAACTAAAAGTGAAAGTTTTTCTGTTCCCATTGGAAGTCCTCAGAGTGATCCATTCACCCTATCATATGTTCACTATCAGAAACTGCTCTTCAAAGCTGAACAAAAACTACTGTACTGCATAAAATTGACAAAGTTAATCGTATACACCATGTTTCCTCTACTATAAATATTCCAAAACACCATTTATTTCTGGATTTCACTGTTCTCTTAACTAAAGAACAGTTACATTATTGTTTCATCTGTAGCCCAACTGTTTTCTTTACATTTTTACACTAAATTGAATCTACTGCCAGTAATCTAATTTACATTTAAAATGCACAATATGCCAACATGACCAGACTTCAATAAAAGTTTTACTAACACTCATAAATGCCTTGATTCTGGTGTTTATAGAAATTTTAGACTGTTCATTCCCTGAATGTTATGTCGCTAGCATCCTGAAATCATTCCCATATGAAATAGGAAACATTCTTAGATTCATGCTGTGTCAGGAAATACAAAATACATTGTCACAAGCCATTGCTCTCAAAATCAAAGATTTGTCAGCTCTCAACAAAATGGTTTGGATGGTGTCTCCAGCCTGCAGTAGCATGGGATATAAGCTCTACTCACCTGCTATTCTTATAGTGCATCTCACTCCCTGCATTTCAGATAACAAATGTTTCTTACCACCTTTGCTTCACTTATTTTTTCCTTCTCGTGCACATAACTGGTTGGTTCCAAAATACTGCAGAATTCTTTAGGACTCTTATGAGCACTCTTCATCATCACTGAACCTACACAGAGACATCTTTCCTAAGTAGTTGCTTGACAATACCAGGAAGATCATTTGCTAGAGGTTTGGATATTTTTCTCAGTTAGATACTGATTTTGAAATTTGTAATTTTCCTGAAGTAAAAAAAAATATCAGAGATTCAGACAAAATTGGAACAAGGTTTCAGGATGGTCTTCTCTTTTGTGTGGTTTTGGGGTTTTGTTTGTTTGTTTGTTTGTTTGTGGCTTTTTTTGGTTTTGGTTTTATGTGTGGAAATGGGTTATGTAGTCAACAGTTCAGTTGTGTACTTCATAAATATTTTTACTTTTTTAAAGATAATGTTTTCAAGGCTATAAGCTAAATATGTGGGGGTTTTTTAAATAAAAAAATGAAAACAAACAATATATTTTCTTCCTATTAAATGACTTTATGTTACTTTGGAACAAAAGTGGTGGGACATGTGCAGACATGCATATGTTCATACACAGGGAATTAGAAAGAGTTGGTCTTTCTGAGTCAAACCCTCTAATTTTTTTTTGTTTGTTTTTACTTAGCCTGTCACACTTATTATCAATTACTTCTGAAGTTCTACTCATTGCACTTATTTATGCCCTTCAGCTAATCTTTGATTGTGCAAAACCATATTTGTTTGTTTGCCTGCTCGTACCAGAAAAGTGCAGAATCCACAGCAGTAGCAGGATCAGAGGTCATCTCCTCATCACACTCATAGTTTCAGTCACTGTCCATATACTGTTCTATGGTGATTCAATAAAAAACACTGATCCAAACACTTATTTAAAAACTATTTATGTAAAGTTTTGTTTTGCGATCAGGGTCAAAAATGGATTTCTGTCTCCTTATCCAAGTGGCTGACAGAGCACAATGGGCTAAATTTCACTTTACACCTCATTTTGAAAACTCAAGCTTTATATGCTGTCATTGTTCAGTGGAGGGGGGAAATATCCATTCAGAGTTTGTTGGATTTAGAGTAGTACAAACTAAGACAAAGGCTACTTTGTGCTTAGATAATAGTTGCTTTAGGTAGAAGACAAGGTTGCGGCTGTTTCTTTCAAGGTTGATTCAGTCACCTCTAGATATGCTTGCTATTTCACCTCTAAATGTGCATAATCAGCTTACAGAAAACCTATCAGTACATTACATTGCTTTGAAATATCAGCTCAATTATGCATATGCTTTCCTGTATTGGAACCCAGGATTAAATTCTAAGGGATCAGTTAGTTCTGTACTTGCACAGTTTGGCTCTGAATGAAGAAAAAGGTGAGGAGGTCTGGTTTGATGCACAGCAGTCCATTGCTCAAGCTGTGTTCTTCTCTCAGGAAATTTCAATAGGATTTTTGTGTACAAAAGGATTGTTGTACTCCAGGGTGCAACTATTTATGTAAATATAATCATGATATTTATGTAAGAAATTGAAAGGTTTACAATAAGAATCAAGAACAATTTCATCCTGAAGGAGTAATCATTTAATTGAGAATGCAGAGTTAAGGTTTAACATTTCTTTTTTGTCTTTTCCAAGTGGTTTTTGCTAGCATTCTTACTACACTCAGAGTTACATAAAGTAAATATACATTTTAGCCAAGCCAGAACTGCTGTGCCAACAGAAAGCAATACCCTGCACCTGCTGAGAAAATCTCCCTTCTCAGTGCCTGATTTTTACAAAAGCCCTTGTTGGGACATGGGAGCTCTTAGTTGTCAGGCCTGATCAGGAAACACCACAGCCCTTCTGAAAACTGAGGTGCTCTGCACACTGCTGGGAGAGCAACACCAGACACTTAAAATGAGGTGTAGTAGTAATACTCAGGAGAGAGCAGGCAGGGGTTTCTGGCTAATTTTTAAAATGTCAATGTATGTTATTATTAATCTAGTGTATGCAACAATAGGATAAACCTGATCCATGTGGACCATGAATCAGTGTGAACGTGGCACAGAGTGAGTGGTCCATTTGCTCAAAACTCTTCATTTGCTTCATTCACTTCCTCAGGTCCAAGCTGCCATAGTGTGGTCTGCAGCAGATGTCAAAAATGATGTCCCTGTATCTTGAAATAGATCACCTGAATGGCAGAGTGACAATGTGACACACCTGGCTATGGGACTGGAGACCTGCTGGTGCCTGGGGAGAATAGTCAGGCAAAACAACTTGAGAGAGTTAAAGTTAAAAAAAAAAGTTTCTTTCTAACCATCTGCAGACTTCAGGCTTGGTGTGAATTTTCCAAACAAGGTATTAAGGAAATACTGGATTAAAAGTTTTAAGAAGAAATCTGATAACGCCATCAAGTGACAGACAATTCCTGGAAATATATAATTAAACTTACAGCAGGACTCTCCAGATGTCCAGTTACTAAGGGATTATTGAAAGGGAATTGAGTGGTAGTCAGTACTTAAAGAATTTATACACTTATACAACAGTGAAATAATATTTCAGAACTTTCATTGATTCCTTAGGAGATCAGGAATTATTTTTTCCCGCTCTTCTGCTGGGCAAGTTGTTTCTGGATTTTGGGGTTTTTTTCTCTACCTTTGAAGCACTGAATATAGTGATAGCTATGGACAACGTATAAGCAAAGAACACTAGTGTTCACATTGTACCAAGAGGCCATTTCTTCCTGGGATCAATATTGCAGAATTAACAGAAAATTTACTTTCCACTAGCATGTTCCTTTGAAACACTGTCCACTTCCTAGAAACATCCAGAAGCTCCAGTTCTCTTATAACCACAGAGACCAAATCTACTGGAGGTTTTTTTTCTCTAGCTGCCATTTTCATTCGTTGTGGACAATATGTCTCAAATTTGGGTATAGAATCTTGTACCTCACGTTGAGTAGAAACTCTGTAGATTAGATAGCTTGCTGTAGTTGGAGACCTTCACTCAATGATCTAAAGTGTGCTCTGCACATCTCTGGACAAAAGACACTGGATTAAGGTTCTTAATAGAAAAAAACCTCTGTCTTTTTCAGAGGACCTAGACTCCCACTTGGCCATGAGCACTAGTAGTAGAAGAAACTGCTGAAGATGACTCCAGTCATAATATACCACATCTTGAAGGAGACCATGTGACAAAATTCTACAATAAGACTATTTTGGATTTTTTTGCTCAGAACCCTAACACAAACATTCTTAAATGAGGATAGAGCAGTAGTCTAAATTTCTTGATAAATTTAGCCTAAATGACACGTTTCAGTACAGTCAGCCGGGAAAGTCAGACAAGCCAGGCACAAAGAGTGTAGGTCTCATTTATGAGTTTGGGAAATGGTATCTTTGAAGAGACTTGGGGACCTTTGTGGGTATTCAGATGAACATCATCCCCACCACAGACTCTAAAGGACTAATTCATCTCTGGAGTGAGTACTGAGGTGACAACTGAATGAGAGGTTGTAAAAGCCTGTGCCTGGACACACAGACAGCTGCTAAGCTGTCCAAGCTACTTCTTGTCAAGTACCCATACATACCACGCATATATGATAACCAGCTTTGCCAGCTTTAGAGAGAAAAAATGTACAAGATCCAGCAGAAGACAGATGAATCCTGAATTTAAACCTTCAGATGAGACCCATTTGCCTTGTGAGGGGGTGTAAACTGTGCAACGGGACTCAGCCACAGGAATGTCACCATACTGTGGGAGGCCCTCTGACACTGGAAACCGGAAACCAAGATTAGAAGGTTGGTTTGGGTTTTTTTTCCTAAAATATATGCTACAGCTCCACTAGCATTGTTACTGGTCTTGGAATGGCAGTCAAGCAGTCAAAGTGTATTATCACAGTGGTCTCTTCTGGCTATGGAAATCTATGAAAACAAGTAAAACACAAACAACGCTCTAAAGGCTTATTTTATTAAGACCTAACAATTTCAGTATATATATTCAATAAGTAATTTCACTTCTTGTGTAATACACCTCCTTGCCCTGCTGTCAGTCTACCCCAGGGCCAGAGAAGTTGTCATGCCCAGCATCCTGATCCAGCCCAGCACACATTCCTACCCCAACAAAAGAGCTTCCAGCATCAAAGCCCCAGACTGGGGCCATTTACTCTTGCCAAGGATTTTATGTTGTGAATTCTGTGACTGCTCATTAACTTGAAGACTGAAAAAGTCGTCTTGTCGGAACAAGATTCAGATTTATTCTCTGTGGCCTGAAAGCCCAGATCCTAAGGTGGCAGAGAAATCTTTGGTGGTTGTTGATGAGCCTGTGACACATGACTAAGCACTACTGACTCCATCCAGCAGAGGGAAGCAGCAAAAAGAGAGCTACTTTTGTTGGTTTACCATTTTAAAAATCACGTAATAGAATAACTGGTTCCCATCTAAAGAAATACATTCATAAAAGGCAGCTACAGTCAAACTCCTGACAGGCAGATTTGTTCATTTTTACCCAGTGACTAAGACCATGTAAAAGTGGGACATTTTATTACACAGAGATGTTTTCTCTAAACCTGTCAAACATGTTAATATAACCTCAAATCCTGCAAACAACAAATAATCACTTCAGATAACAGTAAACCTACACTTTTTCCTACTCCTGTAAAATTGAATTAAAAAAGTAACAGTGTCACTATTGTGATTCACACATAATTGAGTGTGCCAACTAATAATCTTTAATATCCACTGCTGACAGGATGGAATTAACTGCATTTTTCCCTCTCCAACTTTCTTTTTTTCCCTGCAGTGTAAGCTAGTATCTAATCCCATCCTTATATCATTTTGGCTATATTAACTCAATTGAGGAGAAAGTACTTAGCCTAAAGCAGGTTAGGGTGAGACCCTGAAATAACAGTGTTTACACAAGCTAAAGATGTCTTTTGTTGAAGCTCTCCACTGATGCTTGCCAACAAAAGCTTTTCATGCACATAAGAGTCAATACCGAATTATAGTTAAGCCATGTAATAATTATCCTCATTAGATGTAACCAGAGTATGGGCAGGATGAATTCAGTTATAAACTCTACTAATACTCAGGAAGCATATTCAGTATGTAATTTAATAATGTTGGAAATAAACACACAATTCTTTCTGTCTTTTAGCACAAAGTCTATTAAAGCAGAGAGGCAATTCACTCCACAGTGAGAAGTCAGATTTTCTCATTATTTGTTTTTAGCTTAATCTGGTGGAAGCTTTTCAATACAGTATTTAGGTGAGTCTAACAGGGCTTCCTGAGAACAAGAGAACTGGAACATGCTGACCACCCAACCTCTGGTGTTTAGTCCTGATGGGGAAATGGACATGGGTGGGAACTTCTCCCCTCAGCAAGGGAGTGCAGTCTAGGTGCACTTTCCGCCTCTGTTCTCCTGAAGATGGTTCCTGAGCTGACGATATATGGTATGGAATAGCCCTTTGGTCAGTTTGGGTCAGCTGTCTCGGTTGTGACCCCTCCCAAGATCTTGTTCACCCCATCCCTTTGGTGCTATGCCAGCCTTGCAGCAGTCACAACAACACAGCTTATCTTCAACCCAAGGCACAGCGTTCCTGAAAACTGCTATGGGGACACTAACTCCATCTCAGCCAAACCCAATACAATCTCCACCCCTTATTCCATACCATTCGCATCATGCTCAGGTACCACATAATACATACCAGTTTAAGATTTCTCCCCTTNCCAGGAGGCTATCAGATTATTTCGGAAGTGAGTCACATTGTCAGACTCGATTCTCTCTGGGGTGCCATGTCGCCACAATATCTGCTTTTTACGTCCCAGGATGGTGTTCTGGGGAGTAGCATGGGGCACTGGATATGTTTCCAGCCATCCAGTGGTTGCCTCCACCACTGTGAGAACGTGGCACTTTCCCTGGCGAGTTTGCGGGAGTGTGATGTAGTCAATCTGCCGGGCCTCTCCATATTTGTATGTCAGCCAGCGTCCTCCATACCACTGGGGCTTTATTCACTTGGCCTGCGTGATTGCAGCACAAGTTTCACATTCGTGGATGACTTCTGTGATAGCGTCCATGGTCAGGTTCACCCCTCGATCTCGAGCCCAACTGTATGTCGCATCTCTCCCTTGATGACCCGAGACATTGTGGGCCCACCGAGCTATGAACAGTTCACATTTACGCTGCCAATCTAAATCCACCTAAGCCACTTCCATCTTGGCTGCCTGATCTACCCGCTGGTTGTTCTGATGCTCCTGAAAACTGCTATGGGGACACTAACTCCATCTCAGCCAAACCCAATACAATGGTGAGAGGGGAGATGACTCCCCATGGAAAGGTGCCCTAGGTGCATTGAGGTTTCCAGCATCTCTGTCCTCAGCTTATGTTTCTCTGTGCTCCCTGACCCACCCCATCAACTTTTGGAGGTCCTTCGGCTTTCTTTAGCAGCTTAAGTGATTTTAACAAAAGGACTCAACTTTCAGGTGCTGGATAGAGGCTGCCAAACTGTTCCTCAGATAATTTCTATCCATGCTGTTGGCAACGCTGGTGTGAGAAACTCTTCAAAACCCAGCTTTTTCCTTCATCTGATTTACAGCATCTCTTCGCAGCAAGGTGACTAGAAATGGACAGGCCAGAGGGATGGAGATTCTCTGAGATGATACTGCTTTTGGCATCCTCATGTTGGCAAGCAGTGACAACTGTGGACATAACCTACAAGACCCTCCTGATCTCACAGTGGGAAGCATGGCTGCTCTTTTCCCTGTGCTTTTCTTTACCCAGGAGAGGAAGCCTGGCTCAGCTGCCCAAACATGACATCAAAACCAAGGGCAAGCCGGAGTCCCAGAGTTAACAGGGGCTCATTTTTTCCCTGAACAGTTCACTTGCAATGTCTCTGACTTTGCTGCTTCTTCTGTAACAGGGGATAACATTACTTCCCTATCACAGAATTAACCAACTGTGACTGAAAGCATGAAAAAGTCATGTTTTCCTCTTCAATGTTTAAACCTGATGCCACTCTGTGAACAAAACTTTCCAGAAAATTAGCTTTTGGAGGTTGAGAAACTATGAGACAGGAGGCCATTTCAATGCTGCTCTGATCAGCCCTCATGAGATTCTAGCAGATCAAGGGGTAAGCACAGCCAATTATGGCAGCTCCCATCAAACACCCTGCCTCACCTCTTCCAGCACTGCAAATGCTGACCGCAGCAAGAGAGATGCCAGTAAGATCCATGGCGAAGGATACTGGGTTGTGAGTATATATATGCACAAATATTTTTCCATAAGGAGCTGAACAAAACCAGCAGCTGCACACCATGCAGCTAGCAGCTACAGCAGTCATGTCACTGATGGTACAGTCCGTGGGTAAAATCCTGCCGTTTTCTATAAGCCAGTCTTCTCCATTTGAGGCAGTGGCAAAAATCCCATAATTACAATGAGATGAAAATCTGCTCCTTTCTAGTGGTGTAGCTCTGACGTAACTGTCAAAGCTGGTGGTAGTAAACTGATGTGCCAGTAATGGAACTCTAAGTTTACCAAAGTAAGGAAAGCAGACAGGATGTGGAAAATAAAATCGATTAATGGATTTATTTTTCTGGTTATTATTTATCTACTTTTGGCAAACTGCAGAGTTATTCAAAGAAGACTGAATTTTCAAATATTGGCATGCCTCACAGCGATAAAGTGATCCATGTTTCTCAGAATAGCGTAAAAAAGTCCTATGTTCCATGGAAAAATCATATTCAAAATAAGCGCTGCAAGAAAGCGCTTGTGCACTCTATACATTTTTAAGCGGTGAGGCTAGGGTGTTAAATTAAATAGTCCATATTTTAAGTTTTCATTGCAAAAACATTTTGTAGTTACATTCAAAGTTATCAGCATTTGAGGAAAGATATAAATAAGATCTAGCCTCCATGATATTAAATTAAGCTGCTGCCAGTGTTATTATTGGCAGTAAAATTACTTTGATTGCTATCAGCTATAATCAAGTATAGGAAAAGCCTGGAATGTTGGTATCTTCCACAGTAGTATGTTCTTAAACAGTCATTAAAAAAGAAAGCTCTGACATGACATATCCCTTTAAAATTCTGCTCCACAGTAGCAGATGAATAGTGTAATGAATTCTTGAGTCGCTGCAGCCTATGTGTTTAAGCTCAAGTTATTTTATTTCAATTTGTCTGTTTCAACAGTTTAATATTGTAAGCCAGCCATGGCTCGGTATACTGAATTATGCACAAGCATGTGGAGTGTACATGCCTAATATTTCTGGAGAAATATCTCCTAGTGTTAGTCAGGACATGCATGCCAAAACAGAGAGGACGGTTCTCCAGTGCCCAGATCACCCTGGTCCATCCAAGTCCTGCCCAGGGACAAAGTGAACCTCTGCTTACATCTCACAAATGGATTAATTCTTTCAATTAGAAGCTACACAAATGCACCAACACCAAAGGGCAGGAGAAGTTCAGAGTAGAGCAAAATGCTGCACAGCCTGAAGGGAAGAAACAGAGTTTGAACAGACCTTTGGGGCAGCTTTTCAGTTTGTTTGCAGTCAGGATCCATGCAAAATCTGCACACAGATCTTGAGCTGAGGCTGAGGTTTACCCCGCTTGTGGCTTTCATGGAAGTCAAGAGAACATGGGCTGAGGTTGTAAATACAGCTGGATACCAGGTATTTTTCCTTCTCTGGCAGAAGCACTACAGGACTAGTCTTCCCCTAGGCCCAGGACACCAGCTTCCCCTCCTCACCATGACATCTTCCCCCGGGACCTCTAAAAGGGCCGGGGCAGGCTGGATGAGGGCAGCTGGGGGTGTTCAAACTCATCCCACGCTCACCCCACAAGGGCAATCACAGGGGTTGAGTCACTTCCCAGCTACGCAAAGCCACACCACAGGAGCAAAAGGCCAAACAAAAAAATAATTCTTCATAAAACAAATCCTACCGGATTTCCTCACAATTATCCTCTGCCTGGGGTAGCATACCTGCATTGCCTTAGTCACCTGCTGTTATGTGGAAAGTAATGGTGGAAGAGCAGGAGGGCAAACTTACTCAGCTATTTTCCACTGCCATATACTCTGGTAAAAAAAAAGAAAAAGAGCTGCCTCCAGATACTCTGTCTCAGGACAGAGTTAGAAGTGGAAGCTAAAGCTCTCCTTAAGGTTCATGCTTAAATTTCAGGAAGAAGTGGAATTATTGCTGATTGCACTTCATCTACATCACAGAGGGCTTTTTGCCCCATACAGCTCACTGTGAAGGTGTTGCAGTGACAGCTAGGATTTTCAGAAGGATTGCATGGGCTAGTGTCACTAAGTGTCTTTTAAAATCTCAGTCTAAATGCAAACAGCAACAGATCATCTCTCCAACAAATTTGATACTCTGCCTGTGACAGCTCCAAATAGAAGTTCAGGAAAAATAAAGCTCTCCTTTCCAAGATATGCTTGTGACAATTATGAGATACAATCTCACCTGTATAGGTAAAATAACTTTCCTATCCCAGCTAACATTCAAAGTATGCAATAAAAATTCCAGCAGATACTGAATTTCCACTATACTAGGAGACAACATAGATGTCGGAGAGGCCTAACCCAGTCCCAAAATAATTCTATGGTAGTTGTTAGAAATAAGCCTAGAATAAGAAAGGACAGGTATTTTTAGCAGGGTTTTTTTTTTTTTAGGTATAATCAAGAGTGTTGGAAGAACAAGTATTATTTTATATAAGAGGTAAGGGAAGCACAAGACACCATGCTACTTCTAAATTAATTTTATCAGCTGACTCCTGTCTTCAAAAGTCTAAAAGACTGAAATATGGAAGTGCATTTCATGAACCCAGCAGGTCTTGGGTACAATGAGAAGAACTGAATCTTCCTTGCCACTGCTGGTGCCAAGAGGCATGAGGCCAGCTCCCCTGCTCCCACAGCACCCACATCCTTTTAACCTGGGCATCTCCACAGCAGGCCCAGGCGCAGGAGAGCTGGCTCCTGAGGGGCATGTTCAACAAGCAACGGCCAGACAAACTTCTGTCCCTGCCCACCCCAGCTGGGCCCAGCTGATCATCTAACTTTGTAAAACCAGCACCCAAGCACCCACTCCCAATGCTCTAAAAAATCAGCAGAAATCGGGAAGAGGTCAATAGCGGCATGCTCTTTGCACTAATTCATGTTAAAAGTTTTTTGCTTTGTATTTTGAGAAGGTGGTTTATATCTGATCTTGTTGCATGAAAGACAAAATATGCCGCTTTCAGTTAGGTCACTGCATGCTATATAGGAAAGCACAGACATTAACCAAGTGCTACAGCAAACCATTGAGCGCATCTGAATTCTTTGACTGCAGCCCAGGCTTTTCCTGCCTCATAGTGACAGGATCAGGGAAGAATTTTCTGTGACTAATTAGGTTTTAACTTGCCAGAGAGACCATGGACATTGGCAGTCTATTGTATAATAGTGAAGCAAAGTTTGAACTAGATTGAACTTAATTTCCTTTTCACTGAAAGGAAAGAAAGATTAATGAAATATCCCCAAATCCATCCTGTTACCTTTTATTAAATCAGCAAATGAAATTTAACCTCCAATTCTGTTATAAAATCTTTTCCTGTAGATTCAATTTCTGCAAACATAAATGAAATAGACATACTCTCCTCTGCAACATTTTAGATATGAAAATTACATTACTTCGATCAACATCAATGTTACTTTAGGCAAATGATGTATTAAGGAACAATTATTTCTTGTGTTTCTTTCCACAGTCTTACCCAGATTTTATTAAATGCTAGATCTTTGCTAGTCGTTTCTGAAAATCATTTGCTGCTATTCCAACACGTCCTTGCTCTTTTTGCCAATAGTACAGAGTTAACCCTCCAGGGATACAGAGCCTTTTTTATTAATGTTATACTCCTTATATGAGGGATTCTAAGTCATGGTCCTCTCTCACATTCTTCACTGTTGCTCAGTTTTAGCTATTGCATTAGCACCCTGGCTTATTCTTCCTAAGCATCTCACTGAAACCAACAGAGTTACATCAGGTAAACCAGCCCACTAAGCCTTACTAGATGAAAATAGGTACTCATATTGGGCTCAGTCAGTTCTCAGGTAGTCTTTATAGAGAATCAGTCAGTCAAGCTTGGTCGCTAAACTTGCTTCCAGCTGTTACCTTGATGGATCAACAGAGGTGAGATCTGCCTGGAGCATCCATAATTGCATTGCGAAGTCTGCACTTAGAACCTTTTTACCAGCGAATGTTAAAACAAACGGGTTGGGGGAGGACTTAGCTATTTCGCACCTGGTGAGTAGAGCAGAGCTGTAAACATGAGTGTGATGAGCACAACTTGTATAGGGAATGCCCTAGTCCTGCTGCCTGCAGACAAGGCCCTCATCCTGCTGGGAGGTGGGAACGAGAGGCTCTGTGGGCACCGACATGCCTTCGTGACAGGAAGAGTCATAGAGCACCTCATCTCTGAGGATGGAGTCCTGCCACTCTTCCCAGGTGAGTGCTCCCACAATACCAAACAGTCCCTGCCAATATCAAACCTTCAGAAAGTGCAGGGCACTCCAAGGGAAAAAACACTGCTGCTATAGAAGTTAAAAAGTTAACGCTGTTTATGTCAAACTGCCAGTGTTTGGTCCTACACAAGACAATATGAAACTGTATAAACTATTTGAAATGACTGCCAAGAAAGTAGATGCTGCCAATACTCTAGAGCACATCCTCTGGAACTGATTACTTCTAATCCTTTAGAAAATGTATAAATAAAATGATGCCAAGACTGATGGACAAGCCAGGGCACCTACTCATGTTTCTAATATGTTGCCTTCCCTCCACCTCCTTCCCTTCTCTGTACAAAATACTCTCTTTTTTTGTAGTAACTTAAGTTGACAATCATCAAAAGAAATCAAACTGTATATAAATTAACATTCTGAAGCATGTCACAGCACGTCAGAAACTATTGAAATCTACTAGAAGTCTCCAAAACAAGTATTTAAATCTCTTAGTAGTGCTTTAGTAAATTGATTATTTAACTTACTACCAAGAATGCATTTAGCAGGAACACCAGAGGCGTTTACCCTTAGTATTAGCTAGTCAATCACATAGCCTAATCCCATAGGCCTAATCTGCCTGTTAGTGGGAACACAGCAATTATCTGCATTCATTAGAAAGAAGGAAGATGGAGGAGAAAACCTCAATGGGTGGATAATTAGTTTCACATACTCCCATTGTTTGCATGAGGACAAATCCATATTGCCATTGAAGTCAAAGGAGCTTTTACCAAACCATCCTGCCTTTTCTTGCTGTCCAGACCACCAGCTATGATCATCAGAGCTGCTTGTCTTAGCCAAGGAGACACAGGCTTGTTCTAGTCTTAAATATATTAGAATGGTCTTTCTTCTCTTAAGTGTCTAGAAAGCTAGAGTAAGTGGATTTCAATAGCCTGCTTGTTGGTAACTGCAGCTGGTGCCTGCTTTGGTTTCTTTATTTTATGCTTAACACAATACTGCTTTAGAACAGATGGATTTAGCAAAGCCTGCTAAGATACTAAATAGGAATAGGGTGTTCTTAAAGCAGCTGGACACAAATTGAGTAAATCATATAATGGAAGACCATTTCTCTCATTCTCCATTCCCTAATAAAAATGTAATAATTTATCATATAGCTGGAGAACTGGCATTCCTCTCAATGGAAAGGTAGTGTTACGCCTCACTATGAGTCATTTATGTTTAATCCCAGATAGGGGAAGTGAACAGGCTACTCTTGCAGCCTTGTTTCTGCAAGCTCATTATAATTACAGCTGTCCTCAAGCTGAAGAATTCAGATGTGTTTCACATCTCCTAAGTTTTACTGTAGCTCTTTGTAGCAGCAGGTCCATGTTCATTCTCAGTCAATGCAGTAATAAAAAGTTGTACAGTATTCTGTATCCTTATAATCCTCTTTTTCTAATGCCAGAAATCAGTTATTAAAGGTGTTTGGATTTGTCCAATCCCTCCAAGTGACTAGGAAACTTCGCAATATCCATCTACATACATCTATCCTAAGCTCAGGGTCAGAGATTGCTGTTTAGAGATGTTCTGTCTTTGTTATTAACACATCACAAAAATTTAAATTATGTACTTTCTAGCATGAAAAGCTTGGCAAATGCTTATAATTCGTTTTCCTTGCAGAACACATATTGAAATAAGTCTTACTCCTAGGTCAGTTGACAGGATCTATATACAAGCAGCAAAAATGTGTGAATCTAGCTTAAGCACAACTGATCACTGAGTTTGAGGTGTAAAATGTGGATTCTTCCACACAAGATTCTCATTCTCTGCTCAGTGTAACATTGATCTTTACAAGGCCTCTGCCACACAAGGCAAAGGAGAAGTACTGGGATGAGAGGAGGGTAGGACTATGCAGAGTGTGATAGATCTATACACTAGTACGTTCAAGGAAGTGTTTGATGTTTGAAGCTGTGTTTTGACTGCAGAAATTGCCTGAAAACGTCGCTGGAGACATTAAGGGACTTCTGAGAGAAAGGACTTCAGTTTTTTAAATACAGGTAGGATGATAAGATAATTCAGTTTGGAAGAGACTTCACAAAGTCATTTGATCCAGCCTTCTAGCAACATCCCTACTACACGGATGCAATTACCCCCTTTTACACAGAAAAGCTCCTTGTAATGGGGAAATAAATAGTTAAAAGCATAGCATTACCCAAGGATTGCCTTTTGCTGGAGTGATGTTTCTACAGTTAAAACAGGCAGTAAAAGACCACTCTGTGATGACAAGGAGATGCAAAAGTACTATAGCTAAGAATGAAAAAGTTTATTTTTGAGGTGAATGGTTCGTAATAGAGTAACTGAGATGAGAAATGATGAGAAGTTACTGAAAACAGATCCTCAAAGCAGGAAGGCAAACTCCTTTCATCCAGCCTAAAAGCAGATACCATTTGCAAGGCAGAAAACAAAACTTGAGGATGCTTTCTGGAAAAAAGTGCTCACTGAAAACATCTTTCCAAGATGTGTGGTGTTGCTTCCCTTCTTTCTGGGTGGTGGTGGTGGTTCTGCTTTCTCATGTATCAACTCAGCCTTAAACACAAACTCATTATTATGTAAAATACAACATGCAAACTCAGAATCTAAAACCCTATAATCTTAAAATCCAGCATATGGAAAATATAAATAGGCAGTATGGTGTGAGAAGCTGTTTTCATTTACTTCTGCCTGGTGCTGATGGCCAAAAGAAAAAGAAAAAAAAAAACAAACAAACAAAAAACCCTCAAAACTTTGTTTATGTGTCATCCTTACACCAAAACAATTTCCAAAGAGCCATCATCTGTTCCATATGAGGCTACTGATTGTTTTACTCAGAAGCCTTCCAAAGCACAACTTCAGCAGTGTGAGAAAATGAATTTAAAGAATTTCACTGAAATAGTTTTGATCTTTCTATGGACATGAATACAAAACTATAGACACCTTGTGACTACTGCTTATTCATTATATAAAATAGAAACAATGTGGAGGTAAATCTTGGTTCTTTTTCCCATCATTGACTCATCCTTAAGCAAAGGCAATATGTGAGGTGAGGAAACATTGCATGTCCTAAATTCATGTCTCTGAGCAGGGCATAGGGGTCACCACCAAAAGGTCTTTGGAGACCCAGCTAAATAAAGTCCAGGGAAAGGTTCTGCAAATAGAATGGGTGGTCCTGTTGTGTAAGAGGGACAGAAACTTGTGGTGGGATGGAAAGGAGCCTGTGGGGCCAGGGACTGGCAGCTCAGGGAGAAGGAAGGGAATTTGCAGGACAACTGGAGAGAAGAACTTTGTCAAAAAAATGTCAAAGGCTTTCAGAGTTAAGGCAAAAGAGATATATCTCTTTATGAGGAATCTCTCTGATTCACTTATCTGCTTTAAATGACTATACTGCAGGACAGATATTGTTCTGAGAGGCTTTAAAATGCAGCTGGTCAACATATCTACCCAAATTCTGTTGTAAGCATGCAAACATATATATTTGCACCAATAGCCTGGGCCCAAAAGTAAAGACATCATTGTAAGAACTAGTTAAAAGTACTCTGTAAAATAAATGCATGAGGTTTCAGGATTATACTGTTACAAGATATAAAATCATAGAATCATTTAGGTTGGAAAGGACCTTTAAAATCATCAAGTCCAACTGCTGAACCAACATCAGCATGTGCACAAAATCATGTTGCCAAGTGCCACATCTACATGTTTTTTTGAATACTTCCAGGGGATGGTGACTCCATCCCCACTTACCTGGGTAGTCCATTCCAATGCATAAACACTCTTTCAGTGAAAAATTTTTCCCTAATATCCATTCTGAAACTCCTTTAGCTATTTCCTCTTGTCATTATCCTTGGCCACCTGGGCACACTGCTGGCTCATGTTCAGCTGGTTGTTAAGCACCCCCAGGCCCTTTTCCTCTGGGTTTTCCACTCCAAGCCTGTAGTGTTGCGTGGGGTTGTTGTGACCCAAGTGCAGGACTTGTTGAACCTCACCTCATTGACCTCAGCCCATCAATCCATCAATCCAGCCTGTCCAGACCCCTCTACAAAGCCTCCCTACCCTCAAGCAGATCAACACTCCCATCCAACTTAATGCCATCTGCAAACTTACTGAAGGTGCCATTTATCCCCTCTTCCAGATCATTGATAAAGATAATAAATATGTATGGCCTTGGGAAACACAACTACAGCAGTAAAGGACATAGCCCAAGATTACAAATACCACGGCTGCAGCTCTGATCACATTTAATAATCTCATTTAGTGTTTAAAAATCTTTCATAGGTTTTTAATTAAACCATAGAGGATTCAAGTGATGGTTTTTGCTGTCACACAGTATATGTTTACCATGATTTTAGTTATGGTTGATTGATGTGCATGCACTCAATTCAGTTCAATCTGCTTAAAAGGCATCCAAGCTCTGCTCTTACTGTGTCATACCTCAGCCACAATTAGTTGCCATGAATTTATTTTTGGGAAGGAGTAATTATTTGAATTCTCCTTACATTATAGTGCCAGATGAGCTGCTTTAGCAATTATTACATTTCCCTTAAACCTTTGTCCATTTTCAGTAGTTAACTGAGGTAGATGTTCTACTTATCAAAGAAAATGAGGCTTTTGCCATCACACTGTTTCCGCGTGTGTCTGCTTGTCTGCATGTCCCTGCCTTGGAACTTTTGATTCCCTTAGCAAAGTTCAGTTGAACTTGACAGATGTGGAAAGCTCCTAAGATACTACTTTCCTGCGTTTCAAGCAAATAGGCAATCTTCTGGAAAAGATCAACTCTAGTTTTTTCCCCACTGTGAGAAACCAGAAAGCTTACATAATAACACCAGAAAGCTTACATAATAAAAGGTAATTTGAACACTCTCTCACAAGAACTATTTCATAGGACCATAGTCAGGCTGGCAGGAACCCCAGGAGAGCTCTTGTCCAATATCCTGGGTGAAGCCATGAGGCCAGAACAGGTTGCTCAGGCCTTCATCCAGACAGATCTAGAGAACCTCCAACAACGGAGGCTGCACAATTTCTCCAGACAACTTGTCCCACCACTTACTGTCCTTATACAAGGGAAGTGTTTCCCTACAGCCAGTCTGAACTCTTCCAGTTTCAACGTATGTCTGTCCCCTCTTGTCCTCCCACTGTGCCATGCCAAGCAGAGTCTGAGTTCATGTTCTTCATGACCTCCCTGTAGGAACCAGGGGGGTGCTGTGTGGTCCCCTGAAGCTGTCTCTCCTCCTGGTTGAACACACCCTGGTCCCATAGCCTCTCCTCAGTGGGTCTGTGCTCATCTTGCTATCCACAGCCCCTGCAGGGCCTTTCCCACAGAGCTGCCCAGCCAGGCAGAACCAGTCTGGATCACTGCCAGGGGTCTGCCTTCCGGGGAGCAGCACTTTGCCTTTGCCCTTGATTGAAATGCCAGGAACCTTATGAAACACAGGCTGCTTGCCACCCTGCTGCTGGTGTCAGAGCCCAACCATGTGGGATAGTCCAGCTGTGCTAAGCTGCAGCCAGAGTCCAGCGGCTTTCCAGAACACCAAGAGCGATACAGGACATCTGCTCCCAAACTATGTTAACTAGGCTGGCTCTCGTCTCTGTGGTCAGAGCCACAGCATGAGTCTATTTTAATGTCTACTTATTTTAAGCATATTTTGAAGGCAAAATTTTGCCCTCACCACTTGGCAGAGGCTAGGAAATGAACTAACACTAGCTTTTCTCCTGCCACCCTGCCTGTGCAGGACTGGACACACACAAAGATGCTTTTCACCAGAAGTAGCATGTATTTCAGAATCACAGAATCACCAAGGCTGGAAAAGACTCCCAGGATCATCAAGTCCAGCCTATGACCCAATACACCACAACATCTAAACTGTGCCACTCAGTGCCCCATCCAATCTTTTCTTAAACACCTCCAGGGACGGCGACTCCACCACCTCCCTGAGTAGCCTATTCCCAGAGGTGTAGATCAAGAGAGGAAAGAAGCAGGTTCCAGATTGAGAACAAACCAAAGGAAATCATGCTTCATTGAATTTGGAGGTAAGTAGTTGCCAAAACTTAACTTCAGACAGCAACTGCATTAAAGAGAAAACACATTCACAGCTGTCAGGTGAGATAGCTTGTCTCAGAGAAACCCTAAACCAAGTATCACTGGAAGAAGAGATTATGTTCTAGTGAATATTTTTGTCTTGTTTGTATACATGTACTCCTTCCTAGACATCTATGGTTGGCCACCACCAAAGATAGGATACCAAGTGAGATAGGTACTTAGCATTGGTCTGACATAGTATGACTATTTCTAAGCTGAGCCAACACCCAGGATTCATGCAGTAAGGCCATCTGAATTGCCCCTACCACTGAAGTGCCCCTTCATGTGCTCCAGTGCCATTCCTTGGCATCCTCAGCTCCTAGGAAATGTGACCATGCAGGCAGCATCCCAGACCTTATACCCCGCTCAGTTAGACAACATAGTAAAAGATCACATCCCTGTCTGTTTAGCCAGGATTAAAGCTTCATTCCCTTTCAGGCAGTAAGGATCCCATAAATTTCCCAGTTTCAAATCGGACCAGAAACCTGTCTGTTCACTGGGCTATTTCTCACTCTGCGAATGCTTTCTTTAAGTACATGTAGTAATGACTTGCTGAAAAACTAGACAATTTGACATTGTTTTGAAGTTCAGGCTATCTTCAAGGCTCTTACCTTCAATTCACATGTTGTAAGTCTTTCAAATCTGGTATTAATAACAAATATTATTGCCATGCATCCTTATTTTTTGCTTAATTTGATTACAGAAAATGTAATAGCCTTATGAAAACAATGTATGAGTTTTCAAACCTAATCAACATGATGCAAGTGCACAGGTCACTAAAACAGTTGTTTTATCTGGAAGACTTCCATGCAAACAGATAAAAACAAAACTACATTTAATTCAGCAACTTCAGTTGAAAATTAAATCAAAGATGACTAGTTCTTGCCTACGGGTTCAGCCTTTCTGGTAATAAATGCTTTCCTCTTGTCATGATTTCAGAAAAAGAGAAAGAGATATGAGAACCCTATCAAAGAGTTTAAAGCATGTCCAAGTCAGCCATGACCAAGGCTTAGCTGTTAGACCAAGTCTCCATCACCATGGAGAAAATCAATCCAGATGTATTTTATAGTTTTATTAGCATAAGAGCAAGTTTTACATTTAAGGTAAATTTACCCATTTCTACCCCTTCCTCACATTGCTATAACTCCTATACCTCCTTTTAACACCCTCAATCCGATCCCACAATTGCTTTTGAGGTATAATGTAAGTCAGAAGGAGCTCTGCATCCAGCAAGACAAAAACTGAGCCTTATGCTTTTACTCTCATTTTACATGTTGTAATTCAGGCCTGGAAACCTGCATTCAGCAAGTGGTTTATTGCTCCCAGTACAAAGAGAGGCGATTCCCTCATTTCTTGGAAAAGGAAAAAAAATACTCCGGCATCCAGGATGTCATGTATCTGCCTACCCACAGGCATTTGTCTGTCCATCAGCCAAGGAGAAGCAACTACCCACTGACAAATAAACAATGCTGTTTGACAGATATCAAGGCAGATTTGTCAGAGAGCTAAAGCAGACAAACATTTTCTCTATGGCAGTTAAAGAAGCTACTGCCTACTGCAACCTTGGATGGTGTTCCTGCTCATGTAGGAGTTGCCCAATGTCCCTGCAGCTCCACAGCCAAAGTGTCCAGTGGGTTTTCCATGGGTCATATCAGAGCAGAGAGGCAAGCATACGGTGGAGAACAAACCATGCAAATGAAACAAAGACCTGTGTCCCTTGGGTGCCACCTTCACCTCAGTCTTTATTGCTAAAGCCAACTACCATGAGTCCCAAAACTTCAAAACTGCAGAAGATGATGGGAGGAAGGTAGTTTTTACCTCAGTTGATGAGGTTTGGGTCAGAGATCAGTTGAGCAAACTAGACATCCACAAGTCCATGGGCCTGGATGGAATGCACCCAAGAGTGCTGAGGGAAACGGCAGAGGTCATTGCTAGGCCGCTCCCCATAATCTTTGAGAGGTCCTGGAGAACAAGAGAGGTGCCTGAGGACTGGAGGAAGGCCAATGTTATTGCAGTCTTCAAAAAGGGCAAGAAAGATGACCCAGGTAACTATAGGCTGGTCAGTCTTACCTCTATCCTTGGAAAGGTGATGGAACAGCTTGTTCTTGCCACTCTATCCAAGCATTTGGAGGAGAGGAGCCTTATCAACATGGATTCCGCAAGGGGAAGTCATGCTTGACTAATCTGATAGCCTTTTATGATGGCATAACTAGATGGATAGATGAGGGGAAGGTAGTGGATGTGGTTTTTCTTGACTGTAGCAAAGCTTTTGATACTGTCTCCCATGGTATCCTCATAGCCAAACTTAAGAAGTATGGACTAGGAGACTGTGCCGTGAGATGGATTGGGAACTGGCTGAAGGACAGAGCCCAGAGAGTTGTGGTCGGTGGAGCAGAGTCTAACTGGAGCCTGTGACTAGTGGTGTCCCCCAGGGGTCAGTGCTGGGTCCAGTACTGTTCAATATATTCATCAATGATCTGGATGAAGGAGTAGAGTGTACCCTCAGCAAGTTTGCGGATAATACCAAGCTTGTAGGAGTGGCTGGCACACCAGAAGGCTGTGCTGCCATTCAGAGTGACCTGCACAGGCTAGAGAGATGGGCAGGGAGAAACTTAATGCAATTTAACAAGGGTAAGTGTAAAGTACTGCATCTGGGAAAGAACAACCCCATGTATCAGTACAGGCTGGGAACTGATCTGTTGGAAAACAGCCCTGGGGAAAAAGATCTAGGAGTCGTGGTGGATAGGAGGATGACCATGAGCCAGCAATGTGCCCTTGCAGCCAAGAGGGCCAATGGTATCCTGGGATGCATTAAGAGGAGCATAGCCAGCAGATCCAGAGAGGTTATTGCCCCCCTCTACTCTGCCCTGGTGAGGCCCCACCTGGAATACTGTGTCCAGTTCTGGGCCCCCCAGCTCAAGAAGGATCGGGAGCTGCTGGAGAGAGTCCAGCGCAGGGCCAGCAAGATCATTAAAGGAGTGGAGCATCTGGCCTATGAGGACAGGCTGAGAGAACTGGGTGTCTTCACCCAGGAGAAGAGGAGACAGAGAGGACCTCATTAATGTCTACAAATATGTCAAGGGTGAGTGTCAGGAGGAGAGAGCCAGGCTCTTCACAATGTCATCCAATGTTAGGACAAGAGGGAATGGGAGCAAGTTGGACCATAGGAGGTTTAGTATTAACATGAGGAAAAACTTCTTTACAGTGAGGGTGACGGAGCACTGGAACAGGCTGCTCAGGAGTGTTGTGGAATCTTCTTCTCTGGAGATATTCAAGAGCCGCCTGAATGCATTCCTGTGTGACCTCGTCTAGGTGATCCTGCTCTGGCAGAGGGGTTGAGCTTGATGATCTTTCTAGCTCCCTTCCAACTCCTAACATTCTATGATTCTGTGATTCTGTGAGCTCAGAAGGCTAATCTAGCTGGTTCGATGCTGTGGGGCTTCAGGAACCCTTTATTTTAGCCACAACTTTTGGGAAACCAAAGACGTCCAAAAGCCTAGATGCATATCATTTAAGACTGAGTTGAGTTTTTAGCACCTGGAAAAGCCAAATCCATTTGGGGTAAACAAATCAGCTGCTCCTCCACTGATGAGTGCCTCCAGCTGGCAGGTTCAGTACACACTGACAGCACCAAGGTGAGGGCGTGGTAGTCAATGGCTACTGTCAGTCAGAAACAGGGCTGGAGCAACAGGAGTCAGGCTTCTCAGTGGCAACCCATTCATGAAGCAACCATTATTTTTAAGCTTTTCTGCAAGATATATACCTAATTCATAATCAAATGTCAATTTTACAAGCATCCATAACAGAACAAGGGCAGGCTTTGGATGAGGGCAGAATTACACTGAAACTAAGAAGTTTCCCTAAAGAAAGGCTGGTCATATGGCTAGCAGCTGTGACAGATCAGTATCCTTGTGTAATGTGAAAAGTAGTAATAATTACCATTTCCTGTGCTCCCCATTTCGACAACATGTAGATGATAGTTTAGAAGAAAAGGAAGAAAGGTAATGTTTCTTTGTAAAGATAAAAAAAGTAAAAATACAGAAAAAAAAAAAAAAAAAACCAAGAAAAAAGCTGATGAATGAATGAAAGGAAAAATGCTTCAAATAGAAATAAGAAGCTTTTGCACAGACTTACTTTCCCAAATACAGAGCGCAACTTTCAGTCTAGAATTACTAGGGACAATTAAAATGAAACAATAACAAATGCTTAGTCCAAAGGTGAGGTGATACCATTTCCTCCCCTTGTCCCTCTCCCAGCCTGTAGCTGATCCAGAGAGCATGAGGAGGTTTGTCCGCTGCAGGCAGGTAAAGCTACAAAACACAGGAGAGAAAGTCACTCCAAGTTCACACCTAAATGCAACTCAGTGAAGGTTTCCCAACATAAACACAGCAGGGTTTTTGTAGTCAGTATCAACACCGTTAATTACAGATATTTTCCCATTCACCCCTCTAAGACAGTCCCCTCTTGAGTCACTAGAGAAAAAGCAGCGATCCATCCCCATCACACACAGGAGAAAGGATTAGAAAATGTTAGAACTGATTGAATAATTAGAAGCAATATGGAATAGTTATGAACACCCAGAGATTCCTCTGGAACAACAAAAGACATGACAAGAGCTACCAGCTGAAAGAGGAGACAGAGTGAGTGATGACAGGACCTAAAATGGCTTGCAGTTGCTTCTGGGCTGCTGCAGTTACTCTTTGCTATTTTTAAAGAGCCAATGGCCAGAAGAGCCTTTTGGGAAAACATTGCTCTTGCCAAGGCAATTGTGTGCTAGAGGATGTCACTATTCATCAGGGGAAGGAGGACTTGGGAATCTATTTCAAGCAAAAGGGCTGCTGCTGTGGAATAAGTGATGAACCCCAGTAAATTCTCATGTCAAACTTTTTTGAAAGCTTGCTCTAAACAGCACACTTTGAAGGAACAGCTCCTAAATTTTGGGTGAAGAGAGCTACAGAGGTTATGTCTCTGCACACCTTTCCCCACCCCTGTCCTGTGCCAGCTCCAAGTGGTACATGTCCTTCATTCAGCAGCATTCTCTGCTCCACAAGCACTCTCTGCCAAGATCTTGATTGCACTCGGGGCCCAAAAGTTATATGGCAGCTCTGGGAGCACACAGCTTGAAGTTCTGGAGTACCTGAATCACAGAATCACAGAACATTCATGATTGGAAAGGACCTCNGGGCTTGTTGTGCCCAAATCAGACTCCACTGTGGTCACTAGGGCAGGTGCTATTGCAGAGACACAATGCAGGACTTCATAATAGTGTGTGAGGCAGTTTGCTCATCTACCAGGACAAATAAAATCAAATATGAGATAAAAGGATGTGTTCCTACAGCACATCCTTGTTTCTACTGGGAGGTCTGAGACCAAAAGTACAAATACAACAGGGTGTCAAGGTTTAGGGCTGGGCCAACCACTAATCTAGTGACAGATATTCTCTATTACCCCTTTTTCCCCCCACTCCAGGAAGGAAAAAGGGAATTAACAGAGAGAGAGAGAGAGAGAGAGAGACTTGTGGATTGGAAATAAAAACCTAAACTACTTTAATGAAAATAATAATAAAATGAAATATGTAAAAATACACACCAAACCAATACCACACCCAAACCCCCCTTGATAGCAACTACATCACCATCGCCAGTGATACCGTAGCAGAAGAACTCATCAGTAGACAGGAATCAGACTCAGGGGCTGGACCCTGGAACTGGATTCAGGATTCTTTGACTGAGATGGAAGGAAGAATGGGCAGAGTCCAGCAACAGCAGAGCTGGGCTTCTGATCCTCAGAGGGAGAATTACCAGTCCACCATTCCAGATGGCTCAGGTGCTCAACCCCCAGGGAAAATAGAGACCCAAACCTCTCCTTTCTGTATTTGCTGTTAGATGCTAAATAGCTGAATCATGCACCTGTCATGCTTAGGTCTTAGGCCTTATGTAAGAGACTGCAACGCCCAAGCTTCAGTTTTTTCATATTTTTCTTTTTTTTCATATTCATACTGAATATGACATAGATGGAATGGAATACCTTGTTCTGACTCAAACTAGGATACAGGGCCACAACTTTTCTTCACTTGTACCACTTCAGTTAGGATACGTCCACAGGCAGCTTGGTTTTAGCAGTTTCCTACTCTCTCCACTCATTTTCCTGGCACTTTTATTTCTTTTCCTAATCAAAATTTCCAAGGTCAGACCAGGAGGAAAGAGTGAGAACTGCAACAGTCTCAAATCTTGACTAGTGATGATTAAGCAAAGTGCAGGGAGATTGCTGTTGGTTATAATCCCCACCTGCCCAATACCCACAAAAGTTCAAGGATTCAAGCTGTGATCAGTTCTGCTCAAGTTTTAACCTGGGATGTCATGCTGAAGCAGCATGAGTGGTTTGAACTTGACAGCAAAGAAACTTCAGGAGCATTTCTTATGAAGGTTGTGCTCAAGATGTCAGAAACCTCAATATTTTGGCCCTCTTCCCAAGAGGAACTGGCTAAATTAAGGCCCATTTCAGTTGTGAATATAACCCTAAACTAAAACCACAGGGATCTGACTAAAACTCTGCCTGCCTGAAATTGACACAGCCAGAATTCAAAGACTTTCAAAAGGAAGGTTTGGACTTGCAAAGGAAAGCCTAAATTTGTCAGACTCAAACATACCTTATCAGCGATCTCTGAACCCATCCTCTGCCTTTGAAAATCCCCATGTTTCTCATGTCACTTTGAAAACAGATAGTAACCCTGTTATCCAAGTTCCTGCTTGCATGGAGACTGGATAGAATGGATTATGGGTATCATTTTGCTTTCCAGAACCAGCACTGCCAGGCTCTTGTTGCAGGTGGAGGATGCCCTGCAGTGCAGCAGAGATACATCTCAGTTTGTTCAGCTATCAGCAGCATTCATCCACTGCTCAGAGAGCTTCACAGAGGAGCTCAGCTGCTGAACTGCTCCCTGAAGCCCAGAGGTTGTACCATAGACAAGAAGTGTCCTGGGTCTCCTAAACTCTGTAAACCAACAGTGAGTTTGAGCTAAATTCCTCAGTCTTGTTCATCAGGCATTGCTGGACTGAAAAGAAACAAAAAAAAAGCTTGCTACGGCTTTGTTAAAAATATGCTTTAGAAGCAGTTTAGGAGAGGGCATGTGGCTGCCCTTACAGCCCCCTTGGGATGTCACACTTGTGGGAAGTGCAGCAATGCTGGATGAAGTCTGCCTAGCTCTAAATCTGCTGCAAACACCCTGCTGGTTCACAGCCAGGTGAGAACAAGAACCGAGGTACAAAGCTGGTGGCCACATTTTTACAACCATGCAGTACAGCATGGAGTCCTCTTTTTTTCAATCTCAAACAGATGGCCCTGCCATCAAATGCACTTCACCCTTCTATTGATAAGGCCTAAACCAAATGACTCAGACTCTAGAAGACTGAAAACATAGATATCAGTCCCAAGTCTGCATTTTGCCTTTGAGGACCATTGCTAGCTCCAGCTCAGGATAGGCCTGCTCCAAACTGCCTGTGTGCACTTCTAAGACACCCTAGCCTCTCTTTTGAGAGCTCCAAATGTAAGCAGGATGAAAGCCTTTGTATTTCAACTCAGATTCATTCCCCATATTTGCACTTCGATCTATTTCTGGTTTTAACTACATACATAACAATGTTAGGATTTGTTTTCCCTTTTTTAAAATAGCAGGGNGGGCTTGTTGTGCCCAAATCAGACTCCACTGTGGTCACTAGGGCAGGTGCTATTGCAGAGACACAATGCAGGACTTCATAATAGTGTGTGAGGCAGTTTGCTCATCTACCAGGACAAATAAAATCAAATATGAGATAAAAGGATGTGTTCCTACAGCACATCCTTGTTTCTACTGGGAGGTCTGAGACCAAAAGTACAAATACAACAGGGTGTCAAGGTTTAGGGCTGGGCCAACCACTAATCTAGTGACAGATATTCTCTATTACCCCTTTTTCCCCCCACTCCAGGAAGGAAAAAGGGAATTAACAGAGAGAGAGAGAGAGAGAGAGAGACTTGTGGATTGGAAATAAAAACCTAAACTACTTTAATGAAAATAATAATAAAATGAAATATGTAAAAATACACACCAAACCAATACCACACCCAAACCCCCCTTGATAGCAACTACATCACCATCGCCAGTGATACCGTAGCAGAAGAACTCATCAGTAGACAGGAATCAGACTCAGGGGCTGGACCCTGGAACTGGATTCAGGATTCTTTGACTGAGATGGAAGGAAGAATGGGCAGAGTCCAGCAACAGCAGAGCTGGGCTTCTGATCCTCAGAGGGAGAATTACCAGTCCACCATTCCAGATGGCTCAGGTGCTCAACCCCCAGGGAAAATAGAGACCCAAACCTCTCCTTTCTGTATTTTCATATTTTTCTTTTTTTTCATATTCATACTGAATATGACATAGATGGAATGGAATACCTTGTTCTGACTCAAACTAGGATACAGGGCCACAACTTTTCTTCACTTGTACCACTTCAGTTAGGATACGTCCACAGGCAGCTTGGTTTTAGCAGTTTCCTACTCTCTCCACTCATTTTCCTGGCACTTTTATTTCTTTTCCTAATCAAAATTTCCAAGGTCAGACCAGGAGGAAGGAGTGAGAACTGCAACAGTCTCAAATCTTGACTAGTGATGATTAAGCAAAGTGCAGGGAGATTGCTGTTGGTTATAATCCCCACCTGCCCAATACCCACAAAAGTTCAAGGATTCAAGCTGTGATCAGTTCTGCTCAAGTTTTAACCTGGGATGTCATGCTGAAGCAGCATGAGTGGTTTGAACTTGACAGCAAAGAAACTTCAGGAGCATTTCTTATGAAGGTTGTGCTCAAGATGTCAGAAACCTCAATATTTTGGCCCTCTTCCCAAGAGGAACTGGCTAAATTAAGGCCCATTTCAGTTGTGAATATAACCCTAAACTAAAACCACAGGGATCTGACTAAAACTCTGCCTGCCTGAAATTGACACAGCCAGAATTCAAAGACTTTCAAAAGGAAGGTTTGGACTTGCAAAGGAAAGCCTAAATTTGTCAGACTCAAACATACCTTATCAGCGATCTCTGAACCCATCCTCTGCCTTTGAAAATCCCCATGTTTCTCATGTCACTTTGAAAACAGATAGTAACCCTGTTATCCAAGTTCCTGCTTGCATGGAGACTGGATAGAATGGATTATGGGTATCATTTTGCTTTCCAGAACCAGCACTGCCAGGCTCTTGTTGCAGGTGGAGGATGCCCTGCAGTGCAGCAGAGATACATCTCAGTTTGTTCAGCTATCAGCAGCATTCATCCACTGCTCAGAGAGCTTCACAGAGGAGCTCAGCTGCTGAACTGCTCCCTGAAGCCCAGAGGTTGTACCATAGACAAGAAGTGTCCTGGGTCTCCTAAACTCTGTAAACCAACAGTGAGTTTGAGCTAAATTCCTCAGTCTTGTTCATCAGGCATTGCTGGACTGAAAAGAAACAAAAAAAAAGCTTGCTACGGCTTTGTTAAAAATATGCTTTAGAAGCAGTTTAGGAGAGGGCATGTGGCTGCCCTTACAGCCCCCTTGGGATGTCACACTTGTGGGAAGTGCAGCAATGCTGGATGAAGTCTGCCTAGCTCTAAATCTGCTGCAAACACCCTGCTGGTTCACAGCCAGGTGAGAACAAGAACCGAGGTACAAAGCTGGTGGCCACATTTTTACAACCATGCAGTACAGCATGGAGTCCTCTTTTTTTCAATCTCAAACAGATGGCCCTGCCATCAAATGCACTTCACCCTTCTATTGATAAGGCCTAAACCAAATGACTCAGACTCTAGAAGACTGAAAACATAGATATCAGTCCCAAGTCTGCATTTTGCCTTTGAGGACCATTGCTAGCTCCAGCTCAGGATAGGCCTGCTCCAAACTGCCTGTGTGCACTTCTAAGACACCCTAGCCTCTCTTTTGAGAGCTCCAAATGTAAGCAGGATGAAAGCCTTTGTATTTCAACTCAGATTCATTCCCCATAATTGCACTTCGATCTATTTCTGGTTTTAACTACATACATAGCAATGTTAGGATTTGTTTTCCCTTTTTTAAAATAGCAGGGCTCTCAGCTCCACAGACAGCCTCAGCTGTTTTTGAGTTACTGTGCAAGCACACCAACATATCTGTGCCTCTGCAGATATAGGTGAAAAGGTCAAATGCAGTTGGCTGAAGTTCTCACCCCAATTGAGAACACTGTGATGTTCCAGTGGCACAGTGACTTTGACACAGTGCTGGCAATCCAACGGCCTGTTGCATTTATCTTTAGGCTGTCATTCTGCCAAAGTTTGATCAGAGAGGAGCACCAAGGGCAGTAGCAATTCCTTAAGGGTACCACAAAATTTGATTATGCTGAGATCTGTGTGGCCAACACACAGCATAGCTAAACAAACAAGCATAAGGGAACATCGTGTCTGGGGATGGGATTATGATAGTTCCCTCTGTCCAAAACTCCTAAGGCTACAAGCTTGCACCTGCAATGACTGGCTGATTATAAAGCCTGTCTCTTTTGTTTGGTCTAAATACAAGCCTGTAATAAAAATTATTTACATTATTTTATTTTTTCATGTGTATGTGTGCACTAAAAACATTTGGCATGAACAAGAAATATTGTCCTGTGTAAAGAGTTACAGAGGCTTTGCTGAGACACCTTCAAAAAAGTTATAAAATAAGCTAAAATACTCATTAAAAAAAGTACCAATCCTGAATAAAAATATTATCCATTTTTATAAAGCTCAGCATTAAATAAATGTAAAGTGAATTTAATAATGTACAGCCCCAAAGACCCTCAGACTAATATGGTCTGATTAATCTCCTAAATTTTCTCACATCTATTGTCTCATATCTTCAAGGATCATGTCTTTAGGGTCTGGTCTATCCCTTTGTTCTGTATTTTTTCAACACCTTGTGATTCTTGTCCACATTTGGGATGCCTAAGCACTTCAGTATTGGCATTGTATGGCTAGGCTTCGCGAACGAAGATCCAGGGAGGGCTCCACCCACACTCCTCATCAGCGCCTTTTCCAAGTGCGCTGATAAAAAGAGGATAGAAGAGAGCACCCTCGAGCCTGCGCAATGGATTTTTTTTAGGTGAGACACAGCATGCACAGAGCTGGACCCACCCTTTAGTCCTAAGGTTCATCTGCCAGGGCCTAGCAAGCTAGGACGCTGGCAGCCAAGTCCTTAGGACGTAGGTTTTATTAGAGTGTCCTTCTCTTAGATGGAAGGCGTTACAGGGCTAAATGAGCTCCATCTGCCCAGGTTTAGAATCAGAGTTGTCCTTCTCCTAGGATGACTGCCAGAAGGCTAATGAGCTCATCCTACCCATACAAGGATTATAGGAACATATGTTTCACTCCCCACACTTTACCGTAGGCAATGAATTTAATGCTCCTTCTGCTGTCGGCACAGTTATCACACCAGGGGCCACAGGAGACCCCAAGTGATTTTCAGACTGTGCCTTTTTGCACAGTATTGAATGAGTGAACTACAATACTTTTACTAAACAATATAAACACAGGTACTCGCTCAATTTGAAAAGTATGTACTAATACCACCAAGTCTGCAATACTGTGTAACTACTTCAACTAAAATACATGTAAAAATACAACATAAAGCACTTCCAGAAGCTTCAAATTTCTGAAACAAGCCTTCTCTTACAGCCACTGCTTGGCCAATTTGAAGTTCTCATGCCTAAAAACTGCATGCCTTGTCCCCTTTACTCCCTGGGGCTTAGCTGTAGTGCAGAACAAGTGTTGTGTCATGAAATGAGTTTTCTTGCCAAGTTTATAATATTCTAGACAAAATGAAAATTATCTTGGGCTGAGGTCTCATGTACTTCCACACTTGGCAAATTTAGTCTCATGTCTTAAGATGTGGTGTCTTGACACCAGGTGGTACCTGCATGTCCTTCCATACATACATGTGTACAATTTCCTCTTAAGATAAACACTGCAGCATACTCATCTGAGTCCAAGACAACAGGCATAATCTGCCATATAGACTGGCCATCTAAAGATTATACTCTTTAGTCAAAAATACAAATAGTATATACAAGAATTATTAAAAAATAAATGATAGGAATAAAATCAGCAGTTTTAATGGGATCTTCATCTCTGTCACACCCATTGAAAAGCTAGTTATGAATTTCATTGATTTCCTTGTTTCATTAGAGGACATCATCAGGCCATGGTAAGTGATCCATGGCTGGATTGCACTAAGCAGTGGATTTAATCATGTTTTACTGTAAATATGGTCTATGAGATGTGTTGAGGATTGACAGTGGTATGCCAATCCAAAAGTTTTTGAAAGAAAGTGGTCTAGAACTCATCTAAAGTAAAGAGCAACCATGCCTTAAGTTCAAGCTCTAACCTCTAGGGGGGTCTGGGGCCATCTTTTTATTGTAAATCTTTGTTGTGCCCAACACAACAGAATTGATCATTAGTTGCTTCTTCAGTGCAAATGAACAGGAATAGCAGCAAACTGAGTCATGTGAGTGCATTCAACATGAAATCTTGACAAATGCATTTACCCTGTAGTCAACAGGACCATGACATGGTATGTCCTTTATTCATCTGTTGAATTTATTACTTGGGTCTGAAATGGGAGTTTCCAAGTCATTCCAAGAAGTTGGATACACATTCAAGGTTTGGGGTTTTTTTCTGTTCCAGAGAATAGAACTGGCCTGGGTACAAAAGTCTTAACCCAGGACAAAGATAAAAGTGTCCTTTTTAAAGAGGGTTTCTTCTTGAAGAACTTGGGACAAAGGGATTGCACCATTCCTGAAGGGGAATTAGGGTGCTTCTGCAGCAGCCTTTATACCACTGTATGCATCTGCACCTACTGTTAAGACAAAAGGTTGAAGGAGATTAGAGACCAACTATTAAAAGTTCCCAAACTGATTCTGGGAGTTAGTTGTGATTCTTATTTACATGGGCATTAATCAGGATAAGCTCCAGAGACTGCCTAGAGTATAATAATGTTACCACAGCATTTAAACAACTGTAATTTGGATCCAAATCTGAATTACTGGAGTTACTCCAGTTTCACAGCAGCGAAACTAAGCAAATCATCTAAGCCTTCCTATCCCAACCCCCCATGGAGTTCAGGAGTATAATACTGAGCCTAAGGAATCCATCATATTGTATAATCCAAGAGGTAGCAAGTAACTAGATTTAGACCTTTATCGCTTCTATTTTCATAGTATGTTTAGATTCTGACCCTACTTTTATCTGAAATGATGAATAAAAATAAACACATTTTTAAGCAACCAGAATATTCTCTCTAAAAAGCTGGCCAAATACTAATTTCTTAATCTGAAATAATTTTTCTGTAATGTCAAAAGTACTTAAACAATATACCAGCTCCCAATACCCTTGCTTGTACTGTCTCCTTTCCCTCCTGAACACACAAAGTCTTTGGGAATGTGTAAGGAGTTGCTGTGCTCTAGTGCAATGACAAAATCTAGCCTACAGATAGCAAATATTTTCATTCTGAAATTCAAGGTGTGGTTTAAGATCTGCTAGAGGCAACAGTTCTGTGCTCAGCCCATGGAGGATTTACTTCTAAGGGCCAATGTAAAGATGTTGGTACAGCTGATATTAGGGATGATCAGGTACATACTGTCAATGCATATATGATTTACTTGATCTCAGAGGTTTTCCACGATGCTGTGGATGAATATTGTACACAGGCAGGTGAGCAGTGGAAGGGGGTGCCAAAAGCCAGACTGTGGGGTGCTGAGCTGATGGACTTCCCAACTGCCACTTGGCCACCATATGCCAGACAACTCCTCATCTACTGCAGAGCTTCCCTTCAGAAAATCAATTATTACATATTATGGAAATATTTCCTAATAAAGGAAAGAGAATAAACCTACCAGCCTCTATTCTGTTTGATTCAGTGGAGTTTCATGGCACTTGTTAAAGTTTGTGGCTGAAATGGGACCTTAGGCAGGTTTTGATTTAATCTTGGCTCTGCTGAAATAGTTGGAAAAAAACCTTGCTGAACTTCTGAATGGGAAAGATTAATTCATTAAACCTCTTGTCCCTTAGTGGTTCAGCTTTGCAGAAAACTAAGTATCACCACTTGCCTGAAGTACATGCAAACAAAGTCTTGCTGTCTGTAGTTTATTTTCTAGTGTATGTAGACATATGTAACACTCTGCCCATTTGCTTCCAAACTCCCCCTTAAAATCTGAAGTGAACTCATTTACTCCACTGTGCCAAATTTTTGCAGGAAACAGTACAGATAATGCAAAATAAACAATTCACACCATTCCTATCTTCCTATTAGAGTAGTCTTTCGCCTCCATCAGCTTGTGACAGCAGCCTGGTCTAATAGGCAGCTCAAAGCTCCAGCCTCGGTAACAGGAACCACAGCCTCCCTTGGGTCGTCCCCATTTTGCAGGACAAGCAGGGAGTAAAACAGATTCAGATTTTTTTAGGTCATGCTGTTCATCAGCGATATGGGAGAAGCCAAAACTGTCAGATCACCATTTTGTGCTCTACCACCACAAATAGCAGATTACCCAGTTGTTTTTTTTTCCCACTAGTGACTTCAAGAATATTAGAAATACTTGCTAAATAAGCTGTATCAATTAGAGAGTCATGGAATTTTGCAATAGTCCATGCATCAGTTGTTATCTTTAAGCCAAAGATTTTCAAGTTTGATATCATTAGCAATAACATTTTTTTTTTTCAGATCTCATTTCATGATATTTGGAAAAGCTTATTTACAGGGCTTGAATGTATTGTCTTAATTCTCTATCTGGTTGCAGTCCCAGTGGACAGCATAGAGAGGAGGCCAAAATGACACTTTACTCAGTAAATTCAGAAAAACATCTAGATTCTACTGAAGAGCAAAATCCCATAAACTGAGTCAGTATTTTCACTGCTTTCAGAAAAAAAAAGACTTTTTTTTAAATATTAAAAAGTCTTGGGTTGATCAAATCATTGCATATTTCTTTCTGGGTAAGTGGTAGTGAGTAGAGACTTCTGACAGTTGTATATTAAATGCAGGTGGCTCTGTGAATGCTATTTCTGTCTGATACACTACATTAACCATAACCTTCAATTTCTTTCAAAAGAACTGGAATGAATTAAATTGTTTAATAAAACCTTACTTACCTGGATAAACTCATTTCTAGTTTGCATTTAGGTTGTCCTAATGCATCTTTCCAGACTAGTATTTGTAACATAAAGAGCTAGAAGTGTTTACTTAGACAACCAAACTTTGAGTGTAATCCTGGTAATTGTCCAATATTTTGCTTTTTAGGACTGAACTTTCTTGCATACCTTTTCTTGCCATATTCTGATTTGCTAAATACTTCATTTAGCATGAATTGATAACCTCATTCCCACTCCACAGCTAAATTCAAGGCTCAAAGACATATCCTTCTGAATAATTTACAGTCCAATGCACCTCTTTATAACCTGCCTATAAACATAGATTCAGGCACTAAAGACATCAAGAGGTTTTGGGGTAGATATATCTTGAGGAAAGATTTTTAACTTTTTATTCTTGTTCAGTTTAAAGCAAATCCACAGAGTAGAGTAAAATGCAGCATCATGGATCTATACCTAAATAAGATCATCTCTTATTGAAAGGAAGGTTTTTGACACAGAACCAATGAAAAGCAGTTAAATATTATCAGGAGTACAAATCAAAAAATACTATTTCACTTTGTGCATGGTGAATCAATAAACTTAAAAACTTTGCTGTTTAAAAGCTTACTTTAAATGCCAGAAGAAAGCAGCTTTATCTTGTTTTCATGGTTAAAGCAAACCATAAAGTTCTTTGTAACTGAGAGTGGCTGAGACACAAAATGCAGCCCTGCAATTCCAAGTGTAGCATCATTTATTTCCATAAACAGATTAAATTTTAAAAGTTCTCTCTACCACTGACCAGAGGAGCAATGTCATTGTTAGAAAACATACACACTGGTTACCTTATAATCAAATTTTCACTGCCCTTTCTGACAGGTTTTTAAGTTACTTAAGGGATCTATTTATATGTGGAAGCATCAACATCATGCAGTAAATCCAACCACAACTCAGTCACATATTTTATTAAGTTTAAGTTCAGTGAAAGTGCAGAGTAAACTAAGGCCCTATGTCTCTCAGTTACATCTGATTTGCGGTTGCTATAAAAAGGCCCACATGCCGCTCTTTCAGATGTGTTTTGGATTGAAAATAGGATTAATGTGCTAAAGTGTGATTAGAATGGTTAAACACGATTAATTGGAACAGACTTGTATTGCCAAGGGAGCTCCGCTGTTACTGGCCGGCCTCCAGTTTACCAAGTGAACAAAGCAGGCCAACTGTCCAAGTTTTTCCATGTCTTTGCTTATGTGCCTTTTCCTTTGCATTTTCTCATAGCCAGCTTGTCTCAGAGCAGATTAAATACAGCTGAGAATGTTGGTCTAGGTCTGCAGCGAGGATCCTCGGGGAATAAGCAGGAACCTCAGGCCCAGACTTGGCTTCTCCAGTGCTGGTTGAAAACTGCCATGCACCTAGGGCAAGGGTCCAGGTGGATCGACTAGGGAGTGGGAGTAATTTGGGGGTTTTAAAATGATCTATTAAACCCCTGAACTTTAATCAAGCTGCTACCATACTGACAGCTGTGATTTACTCACACATGGCTACGAGGGGTAAAAGGGGCAAGGACTGCAGAGCACAGGCACTTGTTCCAGTTGTGTCCCAAGTTTTAGAGACCATGCATGTGCTATATGTGCATGTACCCACCAAATTAGCACACTAGTATGTCTTTACTGTGGGCAAATTCACATATATCTGCACCACAGAAAATCTATTTTGGTTTTAAGAGGTGTTTGGTTGAACAGTCAGCAAATCTTGCCCATCTCCACTAACTGCCCTCCCTTGTCTTTTCCAAGCACAGATCAAGGATTTAAAGCTTAGGTAATCAAAGTTTTAAACTGATCCTGCCTGGAGAAGTCAGAATGGTTTAGTATATTTTTCTAAAAACAGAAATACCTCAGTGGTTTGTTGCATGAAGATATTAAAGTTTGCACAAATTAAACTCAGGAGTGCAGACCTTTTGAGCTAAATTCCTGGCTATAAGCAACTAAAACCTTCATAGCAATTAAAGCCATGTTTGATATTTTTTTAATAACTGCAGGCACAATTCAAATCACAATGGGATTGCCTTTCCCAATATCTAACTCATAGTATGGCATGTGGAGTAATGCCACTCTCTCTGGGAGTGGGCTTGGAAAATGCACATATACACACAAGATCTCCAAGATGGCATGCACATGTGTACACAACAGTCTTTCAATATTTATTATCCCTCTTTAAAAACTATCTAGCCATTGGGGATAAAAGGGTAATCATATATTTATCTGCTGGGGTTTGAGATTCTGAAGTAATTATTAAAGAAAAAAACAGGAGATAAGTTCAGGGATAACTGTTGCTGCACCCTAGTTAATTTACATGGCTGTACAAAAATTCCCATTTCTCTGAACAATGGAGAGGCAAAGAGTATATGCTATCCTTGCACAGAATTTACAAACTTGCTTTGAAGTCAGTCCAGTGTCACTTCCCCTTCAGGGACATAGCAACAACCCTGTTGCTTTCTGCTGGCTTTCCCTTCTCTGCCTTCCCTTGCCCCACATACAGCTTCCCATAACCAGACTTAGAGCTCCTGTGTTTGAGGTCAAGGAACATCTCTGCTCAGCCAGCTCAGTTTCTGATCAGGTTTTGGTATGAAGTGCATCATGTTGGATAGATGATGTCACTTCTGGTTTATAATATGCTTCCTTCTACTTTCCATTTGAAAGAGTGCCTTATAAACAACAAAATGGAGAAAATTCATAAGCCTTTTCATGAGCTTTCTACCTGCTCTCCAGATAAATGCAGCAACCACCTTTAGCATTGTGCAGTAAACCTGGTAGCAGCAACCCCTTGTAGCAGCTGGATTTTAAGCTGCTGTCACATGTGTGTTAGACTCCTAAGCCTTTCTTATATAGAATCACAGCACCTTTAAAAATTGACTACAACTCCAGAAGAAAATAATGGCAATTATTATTATAAGATCTGTAGTCATCTGGGTGCTCTTGAAAATGCTAACCTACCATCTCAGTGCTTGCAGTGACTGACTCATCCACACAAAGGTATTTTTAGTGTTTCCTTTTGTTAGTACTTGTGAGATATTAAAACCTTTCTGGCAAGCTCAGATCATGACTTTTACTTTCAGCAGTTCAAGGCATGCTTCTGCAGCTTACCAAGACTGCTGCAAAGTACACTGACAAGTACCCCCCCCAGCTCTATTGCTACTTATCTTTTAACGCCCACCTTGTCAAACTCATTAATCCCACACCCAGAGCACATTCCCTGGAAGAAAAACTCATCTAGCAATGAAGGCAAATTCATCCCATCAAAAATGGGTATTGAAAGCTAGTTTCCAAATCCCTACATGTGGACAGTCCTTTGGAGCACTCTGGTTTGTCACTAAAACAGTGAAGTAACCATCCAATTGCTTTGAAAATCTCTTATATGGACTTCCCTTAATCCAAACAGGCTCAGTTCACAACTCTACTTTCTCTGAAGGGCAGTTTTACAATGCACTAGCAGCCTTGCAAGAGGCCCATTCTCCCTCTATTACACCCAAGTAGATTAGATACACTTGAGAAGAGAAGCAATCTGAGCTTCACAAGTTCTGCTAATTCAAGCTCTGAAGGATAGAGAAGTTTCTGCCCCCCACCTGGCTATCTACCCAAGTTTGGTACCTATATAAAGGGAGGAATACCAGGCAGCCTGACTCTTCAGAAGCATTCAATGTTCACAGACTTGTATACAATCAAAAAGTTCAACATCTGTGTTACTGTGCTGGTCTGTGAACTACCAAAATTCCCATCAGGGGTAGCTGTTCTGGCTGATGAAGGCACCATCTGAATAACTTCTTCAGTCAGAGAATCACAGAGTCATAGAATAGTTTTGTCTGGAAAGGACCTTAAAGAACACCTGTTTCCAACACCTCTGCCACGGACAGGGACACCTTCACTAGATAAGATTAGTCAAAGCCCCATCCAATCTGAACTTCACTACTTCCAGGTCAAGGCATCCACAGCCTCTCTGGACAACGTGTTCCAGTGCCTCACCATTCTCACAGTGAAGAACATCTTCCTCACATGTAATCTAAATCTACCCTCTTTTAGTTTAAAGCTGTTACCACTGGTTCTACCACTACATGCACTTGTAAAAGAATCACTCTCCATCTTTCTTACAGATTCCTTTTAAGCATTGAAAGGCCGCAATAAGGTCTCCCCAGAGCCTTCTCTTCTCCAGGCTGAACAATCACTACAGCTTAATCTGACAACACTTGTGAATCAGAGCCCTGAAAGAAAATTTTGTTTTCTAAGACTTCCCTGGAAGGGATTGTTCAGCACAGCTGATGTGAACAGAATTGTCACACAGAGATCTCCCCAGTGATCAGAGTCATATAAGTGTGTGGATGCACCACTTCAGTTGACAGCAAATATTTCAATAGCATCTCCCAGAGAGCTACTGTATTTTTGATTCATTGGAAGAGAAAGTCAATGTTTGCATCTTTGATGTGATACAAAGTGGAAACATCCGTTAGTTTTCAAACTACTGTTGCACTCTGCTAAAATAAGTTTGAAGAGAGGAAATCCCATTGTCAGACAGATCAGATAGCTCCTCACCATCTTCATGTGCTGGGTGTTACAATTTCAAAGTCATCAGACTGTAACAGGACCAGTACCATGTCCAAAGGGTCAGACAGAAATGTATCCTGTCTTTAACACTTGCAAGTTAATTTTTTCATAATAAAAGGTGTTAGAAAGTCACTTTTTTAACTGAAAACTGATCTTTCAGTTTGTTGTGGAGTACACCAAGAAAGCACAAGGTACAAACTTCCCCCCTACACCACCACCATGTATCGGAAGACATCAGTGCTGAGAAGAAGAAAACTACAGCTGTGTGTCCCATGGCATCTGGTGTGAGCGATGCAATCGTCCACACATTCTGCACCTTAATTATGCATTTGGGGATCTTGCCTTAGGGGAGGTTTCCATTTTTGCTTTTTTGTCAGATATTATCAGTGCTTAATGCATGTGCAGACATGTATGAGACTACTTTCAGATTTGTGTTGAACACGATTGTAAATCTCTGGGTGCTGGCTGTTTGCTTTGGTTCTTATGTCTGCTGTAAGCCTTATCTTAGTTACCTAACCTCAGCTTTAGCAATATGTTCTATCATATCCTTATGAAATGTGAAATATTGCAGCAGAGAACTTGAATCTGAACTGCAAGCTTTCCTACAAGAGACAGAACAGCAATGTGTGAATGGATGGGATGGAGCTACACAAGTGTAGGTGGAAACAGTAGCACTGAGTTAAGGTAATTCAGAAATTATAACGTGAGTAGTATACCCGAGTCTTTGCATGGTCATTGTTTGTTGTTTTTTTTCTAACCTGTGAAAGTCACTGAGCTTCCTTTAGCTGTACATCCATAAAGCTTGGGATACCAGTGTGGCCTTGTGCAGTGCAGTGACAATAAATGCATGGAAGACATAAAAGAATGGTAATTGCTATTGTGCAAGCAGACTGATAATTTCACGTTTGTATTCCTACTAATTATTCCCTAAAATAATGCAATGATATTTATACTACAGTTTCCTGAGTTTTCCTTTTACATAAAGCATAGCGTCACAAAATCCTTGCAAGGTATGATTACCTGCATTTTTACAAAGAGTAAGGGAAAGAAAGAGCTGGAACAAAAACATCAGTAACTGGACCCAATAAGGTACTGAATGCTCAAGACCTGTTCAAGGAAAGCACAAACACTGGTTACTCTGAAGGCAGTGAATCTTCCCTTTTATTTCAATATTATACCAAAGTCAGAGGGGGCAAGAGCCTTCAGCACATCGTAGGGTTCTGCACTCCCTGTGTTGCCCAAAGTCATGCAGTGAAGCAGCAGCAGAGCAGCCATGTTGTGGGAATATCTCCTCTGGATTCCTGAACAGGATGGCTGAGAAATTAAAGGTAAGAGTGAGAGTCTGTTCCAGGTTTTACAGAAAGCCCAATGCACGTTCAGAGAAGAATTTGGAGACCTTAGTTACTGTTGCCTAAATACATATTCAGAGCAAAATTCTGTGTGCACCTGGTTTGCATGAATGCCATGCTTGTGCGTGCGAGGGAGGCATGTGCGTGACTGTACAGAGGAGCCTAAATAAAAATGGCCTCTGATTACATATGGCACAGCAGGGGGAAAAGGCCAGCTTTACACATACAGGTGTATGCAACTTTCTTTAGATCCAAAATCTGATACAGGACACTGACGTCTGAATATGATATCTCTGAGGCCTTTTAACTTGAGAATGATGCTTGTCCCTTTAAGCAACACAGAAGAAATACAATCCCCATTCTGTCTATTAAAATGGGGGGGGGGGCAGGAATCAGTCATCAATCCTTTTTCATGTCTGCCATGTCCTGTTAAATCCTCCCACTTTTAGCTGAACCACACCCTTTGGGGAGGCAGAGGACTGTCATGACACATGTGGAAAACATGCAGAGCTGGAGACCAGCATCTGGGGAGGAGGAGGATTGACCCAAGGTCTGGCCAGCCCTGGGGGTTGCTGGCAGCCCCACGCAGGCATCCTTTCCTCCAGGGCACTCCAGAGCCCCAGGGTAGAACTGGGTCCTTGAAGAGGGGCCAAATATAACGTGCAGACACTCAGCAGTTTTTCATACATCTTTATCTATTCCACTGCAAACTGCAGTGCACTGCACAGATTTATGGGAATTCTTTCTATGTTCACAACTTATAAGTATTAATAACCCATCCAAGCTGGAAAATAATACACCATCCCTAACTTTATTAACTACAGAAAATCTGGCTTCAGTTAAAATAAGATCCCTTTTAGCAATGCCCAATATACAATAAATATTATATATAAAAAAAACCAGGCTGCATCTTATCTGATGTATGGGAACAGTAATGTTTTTGCCTGAAGGCACTGCAAACTTCAGGCTTAAGAAGTCAAAGTGACAGGGTACAGATGATCACTGGAAAGTTATCATTTTTAGCCCAAATAGTTTCCTTAAAGTCTCTTTTTAATCTAATAATTATTACAGACAGACAAATTCAGCATGTCCATAATATGCACTGAGCTATTAAAGTCATAGATAACTTATTCAAAACCTGATTTTTTAGTACTTCTGTTTCTGTTGCTGATCTGCAAGAAAAAACAGCATTAGTATATCTGCCACTGTTGTACAAAAGCAGCTCTGAGGTCCCCAAACAAGCAGTTTCATGCACTTATGAGTGGGTTTAAAACTATTAATTAAAGACTAATCCCCTCACTCCTTACTCTAACAAAACCTCTGTTGTAGTCAGTGGAAGGTCTTTAGATGAATTAAGACTTCATGGTTCAAGTTAAGATACTCTAAGGTATTTAAATGTCAGATTTACATGTTTTCAGTAGATGTTTGATACCTAAATCTGGGCTGTACAGGTACATAAAAAATACATTAGTGTGTTATGGTGTCTCAGTATTTTTCAGGATTAAATAAACCAAGAGATGTCCTCAGGGTCACTCAGTGAATCTTTAATTCATAGCACAGCCTGCCTGGAGTTACAATTGCATGACTCTCAGCCTACCTTAATCTAGCAGAAGAGACTCACTGCTGCATACTCTGCCTTAGCAGGGGTCACTTGCAAAATCAGCTGCCAAACCTGTGCCATTGAAACCTGCTGGAGAATGCTAATGCCTCAAAGTATTTACTGAGAACAATCTGCCACTAGCCTCAGAATTTCAATTAACCTGATATCCAGTTAATTAAAAGTTTAAACTGATCATCATCCCAGGTACTACTCAGGTGCCCTGTTCCTCTATTATCACATTTTGCCCTTTTCTCTGCCCCTTTGTTGAACAACCCTCAACATGGTCTTCAAGGATAGTGTTGGGTGGTGACCTGCCCAGGAGCTGTGACACAAACTACACACAAAATCCTGCCCTCTAGAAAAGCTTTAGCGTGTCTAGTTGTGTACAGGGGCAGGGCTGCGTGGGGACATCAGTGCTGTGACCCAGCACAAGGGCACCTGCCCTTTGCCTAGCCCATCCACTGTCCTTAGTCACCTGCAGGAAGAGCTGGATGCAGCCAGTGCTCCCAGTAACCCAGCACAGGGACAAGTCTTGGACCACTTGGGGCTTTTTACTGACTTTTTTAAAGAGATAACTCTGGGCATGAGACCCTTTTAGTGCCTCAACCTCATCATCTGTGAAACAAGGATCATAAAATGTAGCTATTTCACTACATAGTAAGAGATCCAAAGGTGGAAAATACTGGCTGGAATCACTACAATTGCACACTATCAGAAAAATCTGTTAATTTATTAATTATCAGTCCATCATTATCTATTAGTATTTGGTCCATTGCTGACATCCTCAGAAATTCATGGTATTTATTCATTCAAATTCCCACTTCCTTGCATTATTTTGTGGCTTAGTATTAATCTATAGGATAGATACCAATTGAAATAGTTCAGGTCAAAATTACCCATAATTTACTTATGTTCAAAGGTGTGGATGAAACTTTAAGAGAGGAAACAAGGTAGTGATGCAATTAACAGCAGCTTGCAGACACTTCTGCACCTACAGATGTTAAATCCAGAACATTAATTTGGTTACATCTTTGTTAATCACATTGCAATACTGGCAACTCAGTATTGCTCTATTTTTAGTGGGCTTTGTCTAAGCAGGGCAAACCAGAAAATCATCTCTTTGGCAAACAAGCTTTTAAAAATTTATTTATTTATTTGACCATCTTTGTCCAAATAACAAGTCTAGCAAGCTTAGAACTGCTGAAAATTAAGGTCAGTGAAGAAACTGAAAGGTTTCACATGCATACCAGAAAGGAAACTCATGTTGAGAATGAGATTTGGACACAGTTATCTTACTCTGAACATGACCTCATGAATCTGGCAGCTCTGTTGGCTTCCACCCTTTAGAAGAGTTTGAACTCTTTGGTGGATCAGCAGCTTAATCTCTAACTTGCTTTTCATTGTAACAGTGAAGGGAAAACCTCAGTAATTTCGAAGGATTTTGCAAGCAAGTGTCTAATCAACCATTCATCAGACTTCTAAGTAGGAAATATTCCTGTAGGTTTAAGTTTGGGCTCAATGGCTGTAACTGCAGAATATTCTATCAGTAGGTCAGAGCTGGGGCTAACTTCAGTGCCTGCCTATAGACAAGGCTGGTGCAAGGCTGGTAGCAGAGAGAGATGTTCTGGCACAGCCTGTGCCTCAAGCCCCATGCTTGGCATAGTGATATCCTGCCTCCAACTCCAGGCTGACCACAAACTCATGGCCCTTTCTGCAAGGGCTCAAACATCACCTCCTCCCAAGAAAATCCATTTTGTAGATAAAGTGAGTTAGAGATGACTCCCTTCATCCTTGTCCAGTGTTGTTTTTCCCTCAGGAGCACAGAAGTTTGCTGCCTGCAGTAGTTTTCACATTCATTTTAAGACTCAAACTAGTAACACCTAACCCACATACCAGTCCCCTTAAAGTAAACTGGAGTTATTCACTTGTGCCGAGATTTAATCTCTTGAGATACAGTAGAAAAAAAGAGTCATGCTCTTAATAAATACTAGAAACATCCAACCTCCTTGAGCACAGCCATTTTTAGTAATTAATTTGCTATAGATGTAGTTAGCTGATTTAAAGAGTCAGATTTATTAAAGAATTTACTTCAGTGTCAGCAAAAGGAAAATTTACTACCTCAGGAAAACATAAATGTCAAATGTGTGCTTGGATATACAGAGTATGGTAGATATAAAGAAGACGATGTTCTCACAGGCCACGTGCTTAAAGGTCAGCTGGGTTAAAGAGTACTTTTTTGGTTTTTTGAAAGCTGTCATACCTGAAGAAGGAGTTGTGCAACTGAAGGGAAAATGTCAGGATGGAATGTGCTCTTGTGTCCATTGGAAGAGTGCCAACATATAAACAATAGCTGAGTTTGGCCCAAGACCCGTAAAGAAAAAAATTTATATAATAATATTCCAGTGCCAGAACTACTGCTTTTCTCTTCTGATGCACATTGGCAGTTTGGGTTTTCTAGACAACAACAGTAACCGTGACCACTCTTCACAGACTCGCAATGTCTTAAATTCATTCTACTTGTGTAGATTCGTTCTACTTGTATTAGAAGTTGCTACATCCAAACTGATTCTTATCTAGGGAGCATTCCAGCCTCCAGAAGACTAAGCCAGGAATATTTCACCTGCACAAGGCAGTGAGAAAATTAGAGAGAAATAATTTAAACAAATCTACCTCTTCCATCCAGATATTCCTGTTGGAACTAAGGGAGCAGTGCCAGTGTTTTAGCTGTAGGTATTGTGTTCTGTCCTGGACCTCTGAGGGTACCTAGGACATTAACATAAGGCCAGCAAAGATGACAGAGAAACCCTGTAAGAGACTCATGGCCTTTTGGGATGGTGGCTGAAAGTCATCTATATTTAGGGATCTGAATGTCTCCCTAAGTAACTGTAAAGACGGAGTTTTTTAAAGCACGGATTAATACAGAGGCACATGAACTTCTGGCTACCTTAGGCAGAAACATGAAGTGGATGATGTGTTCTGAGAACCAGATCCCATGTTCCCACCAGCAGTGCTGGCAGGGACTGAAATTCCACTCTGCATTCCCAGTAACTTGAGGTCTCATCCTAAAACAGTCTAGGCTTCTACTGGCTGTGGAGTGTTTTGAGGCTGCTCACTCAGCACCTCAGAAGAGGTGTTGCAGGATGAGGCCATTAGCTTGTATTTACATTGTCTGGTAATGCCATCAAATGTTCTACTTCTAGTCATTAGCAATCCATCCCTCTTGCCTTTCCTCTCCCTGAGGAAGTGCTCTAAAAAACCTGTCTCATGGATTTCTGTTTTTTCATTATTGTTGTAGTCTCCCCAGTTTATCGTGCTCTTTCATTAAACAGCAAACCACAGATACAGTTTCAACCTAACAGTCTGTTCGTAAGAAACTAACCATTCAGGAATAGGAACACATCCTTTGCACTTTCTTAAAAAATTTATTTAACATGATTCATTGCATTATTCTTTGCTTAAAGCATGTTTCACTTACATTAATAATATTTTACCCTTCACTTGTAAATTCAAACACAGAAGTGGTTGTAGTTCTCCAAATGCTCATAGATGTAAAATATTACAACATTATCGCTTTCCAAAGGTCAGATTCTCCTCTTTCCCTTAATTAGGATTCAAGATATCCAACAATGTTGTTGTAGTAGATGTATAGCTCTTTTATGTTTTCTAATTCACATCTCTGCTTTTTCACTTTGTGAAGAGGAAAAAGGAAATGGTTTTAAGTGGGATAAGTACACTTTTTTTTTTTCTTCTAAACAAAATAAGAAAAGGAAGTTCCAAATATGGGGGAAATAGAAGTAATTGGTGATCTGATTCAGTAAGAATTTATACACGGTGTCTATTACTTTTTGAAAAGGTAAGTCACACTGGAGTGAATTGGTATCAGTGTCTGATGTGCAGTGTCTTACGTGTCTGGATATGCAAGTCAGAGTTCCTTATTAATAGAGCTCCAGTCACGAAATGGATCTTCTCACACCTAAAATGACAGTATAATATCAGTATCTTAAGTTTTAAGGCTTTTTTTTTAATGTTCTTGCAGTAGTAGATCTCATTTTGTGACTGATTAATATAAAGGATTAGATTTCATTAGATTCGGTAGACAATACCTGAGAGGAGGTTATTCTCGTTTGGAGTGAAAAAGTTGTGTTAAATCAACTAACCTATCAGAGAGGACAAAGATAAAGATAATGAACAGTGTTATTTCACATAACATGATTTTGCTGCATCTAAGTATAAAGGTCTCATATAACAGGAAACATGTCCTTTGGATCCCACAAGAAACTTCCCAAGGGGGCATGGAAGAAAGAGTTTATAAATGTGTTCTTGTGAAAAATGTATGTTAAAAAAAGAAATAATATTTGAAAATGGAGAAAAGAGCAAGCTGTCCACACACAAAGTGTTGTCTTACCTTTATGAATTTTTCTTTCTACAATCTCCTGTTTTTCAGTTTCCATTTCTGGAATACTAGATTCGTTTCTGGTATTCCCTCTAACCTGACTGTGATACAAGGTAAGTGAAGGTTTGGTTACATACCTGGACTGGATCTCTGCCTCTGTTGGAAACTGTCTGTGTGTCCATGACCAGATGACTACATTCTTCCCATGTCTCAAGTTAGCCACTTGCAGGATAACTGTATTTTCCTACTGAATCCTACTGTGCTGGAGCACAGCCCCTGGAGTAACACTGCTGCCATGTACAGGGACAAAAGCACCTACAAAGTGGTATTTGAACTTTGTCAGCAGTTCAAACCACAGCAGCTTTTCAGCATCTAACCTTGCACTTGAAAATAAAAGCTCCTGTTAATTAGGTGTTTGGGTGCAGATTTCTAACCCGGATGCCAGTGCTTTCCTTGGGAAACACTGATCACCTTGGGATAGAGCAGCCTTTCTGGGCTATGTGATAGAATTTTGGCCCACAGCTGCTGCATCAATTCCACATATGAAGGTTTCCAGCCCTGCTGCAGAACCAACTTAGCTGCCTCTGAAGCAAAACCGTGGCAGTTTACAGCCCAGTAAAAACCATCCCTGGCTTCAATTTATCTTCATATGCCAGCACAGAAACAAGTGCCAGTCACCTCATTAATTCCTAGATACAGGTTTTAGGTACTTTAATCCTTCCTTATAATTTGATTCCTCTGGATTTTCAGTCGTTGTAACATCTTCCTCTTTGAAGTCCTTCCAGTTTATCTATATCTTTTTTGCTGCAGCACTGAATGTAATTTTGGTTCCCTACATATTTTTATCCTAGCTCTTAAAGCATTAGGGGTTTATGTCTGCTTATATATTCTGTTATGTATTACAGTATATCATATTATATATAATGTGAAGATTTTGCCTTCATATCAGTGATATCAATTTTATTGGGAGAGAAATATTAGCAGGATTTTGAGTCACCAGCTGTTTTTTCTTTAAGGATATTTCTTATTTGTGTCCCAGTGAACAACTAAATCATAAACTAAGTGAAGACTTAACAAAGCACTGAGATGACTCATACAAGCATAAAATTATATTGGTCCAAATTTTTCTGAAGTCTCTCTAGAATAGTTTGAGTTTACTGGACAGACTTTAGGTTGCTATCACAAAAGTCCAAAACTGGAAAGAAAACTTTTCAAGGCTCGGATATCAGCCATCTCAAAACTGCCTATGTCATTTGTCCTCTCAAAATCTTTGACTTGCTGTCAAGCTTGGTCAGCAGACAAACAACAGCAGTGGACACAGTGCAACCTAAGTTTCCATATATCTGTGCAAGCATTTTTAGTCAGTAATATTAATAGTAGACTTTCAATTGATTTCAGTGGGAATTGGCTCTTATATAAACAGAAGAGGAGTGTATATATCAGCAGTATATCCGCCTAACTAGTATACATTGCCCAAGCAGACTTTTGTGCCTCAGTAAGAAAGCTGTGCAAAGATTTATAATCTAGGTGGAAAAGTTTAAGCAAAGCAATTCTGGAGAGTTAAAAACCCCCACAAGATTGAAAAGTTATACATGGTATATGAACCTCTAGTGCAATTCTGAAGTCTACCACAGACTCCGTGATGATACTGGTCAAACTGGTTAGTCTGTCCCCAGATTCTCCACCATAATGGAAGTCTTCCTTGTTTCTTCTAAAGGGCAGAGCCATAGGATCCAGCTTTGTGGGTTTGTTTCTGTGATTACTTGTTAGTTGTTTTGTTGGGGTTTTGTTATACTTGTTGGAACAAAAATCTTTCCAGCAATGAGACTACCTTTTACTAAGTGAGATGACAGCAAAGGCCTCTCACTTGCAGCCCACAGGCAGCTGGAAAGGGGCTTTATATCTCCTGAGTCAGGCAAAAAACGGGAAAAACCCCGGGGGCGGCATTTTGGTTGCAGAGGAGCAGCTGGAAAGCAGACACTGCTCCTGAACTCCATTCATAGACAGAACTAGTCTCACAACATCTCACCAGAGGGAGTGTGCTGCTGGGTAGCCTGGAGCTGGTATCAGTTGTGATTTCGAGGTACCACACAGTGAATGGTGAACCAAAACCATTCACCACTGAACAGACTTGTTGAAGCTTGCTTATGCTCTGCAACCCACCCAGAACAAGAGCAACTTGCTATAAACTTGTTATATGAACCTGGAAAAGGACTTTACAAACTTAACGATGTGTTTTAAGCTAGTGGTATTTCATTTTCCAATTACCTGAAAAAAACTCTCCTGTGTCCCACACCTTGTGAAATAGTCCACCTAAAGGCTGGGAGGCAGCAGCTATTGCTAGTTTTGCACTGGTGTGGAAGAGAGCAGAGAGTAATAGAGAATCACACTGTGTACCATGCTGAAAAACAGACAAAACTCCAATCTTCCATTTACAACTATGACTTATAAAAGTGGATTGATACAACCTCCCAGCCCAATAAAGTACTGAGTGGGGTGAATACTGTTGCTTTGGCTGAAAATCTTTGTCTCTACCAGAGATAACAGATGCTGCTAATAACATTGGTGCTGAGCTAGGTATGTTTTTTGAATACAGGATTTGAAGGATTTAAGCAGTTGTATTAAAAAATACCTCTTTCCTTTGTAAGCTACACAGTTCCATACTATTTCAACCCACTCTGAAACTATTAAGCTAAAGGCAAGAAATAGGAAAACATAAGGACTTTGGAATAGTGAGAATTTGCACAGGGAATCAAAGGGGTTTCAAGTTCACTTAGTGCAGATGTTTCTATAATTGAGACACACTAGAAAAATGCATTAATGCACAAATCAGTCTTGCCTACAGTTATCTGAACCATAAAAAAATGTCCATACTCAGGATATAATTCCTTATTAAATCCTATAGGATACTTTAAAAAAATAACAAGGGTTCTTTTTTACTATCAAACTCTTTAGGACTTTTTCGGTTGTGGATTCCACAGGGAGCACAAACAAACCTAAAATCTGTTGACCAACTCAGCCTATAACCCCCTTTTTCTTACACTCACCCGCAGATATTAAGGACCTGAATTATAATGAGGCCAGCTAAGTACAGCTGGTGACCTGAAAGATTTATTCAGGTCTTGATCTCACGCCCATTTAAAGCAGTAAGACTTCCTTTGGAACTGGCTCAGGCTCTCTTTAGTGCATGTGCCCAGTCAGCCATCCAACCCAAGTGCCATTTCACAGGTAGAGGGGGAACAAGGGTTCTCACTGGCTTTTGACTTCTCAAATCTATAATGTTTGAAGCACAGACTCTATTCAAAGGAAGGAAAATATCTAGGACAAATCTGAGGCAACCTGAAAAGAACAGTTGAGTCTTCATCTTTTTAAATAATCCTCCACTTTTATGGTTCCATACATATAAAGAGAATTGTTATGTTCTCATCAATAAATTGTTAGCTCCCTATCCACTGTAGAGACCAGCTGTGTTCTGCTGTAACATCCTTCAGGAAAGCTGTCTCTGCTGAAAGTTTAAAACTCCCAGAATTCACCCTTACCTGCAGATTGCAGATCTATTCAGTCCCCAAGAACCCCTCAGGCACACAGCCTCCTGCTGTTAAATTTTAACAAGCATCTCCTAGCCCCAAATCCAGAGATTAATCAAGATTATCAGGTGCTGGCTTTCAAAAATATCTGTTTACTCTGCATTGCTCCTCTAAAAGAACAGCAAACATGACTGTTGTTTTTTTTTTCCCCATAGAAACTATGATTGCCTTGATGGATCAAAATAATTACACAAACAAGAAGGAAATTGTGTCTCCCTGTCATCTTTATCTCAGCCCAGTGGGAGGCGGATGGATAAGTATGAATAACAAATTATCTTGCAGCGGATTCCACTAATCAGCCCCAGGGCTGGGCTGGTTTAGCGTGAAGCAATTCTGAGCTTTTTGCAGTGGTAGTTTAGGAGTTGGGCAGAGGACCCTACCCCCTAATTAAGAACCTGAAACAAATTGAAAACAGCTGTGAATAATTAGACAATTTAAGCGCTGTTAAGAAGGAATAATTTTTGTAGCCATTGTAATAAATCTTAGGCTGTCCGAACCTATACATTTTACGTGAACTTTTTTCTGCTGGTGGGTTAGTCCATTACTCATAACAGAAACAGTATCCCTTTTGTTTTGATTGGGCCTGTTTAATAACAAAAGAGCAAATCACTGTAAGTGGAAGTGTGAAGACAAAGAGAATAGCCTTTTACTTTCCTTAATTTTCAAACGTTGTGGTTCAGAACCTATGTTAGATTCCTGGCATGAGTTTGGTCAAAAAAAAAAATTCTTCATTTTTACTGTAAATAATACCTGAGTCCAAGCTACTTAACATTTTTTAGATTTCTTTGGAAAAAAAACACGTCAGGAAAATACTTAAATTTTTAACAACTAATCCTTTAGCCCTGTGTAGCAGGTAAGTTCTTGAAGTATTAACTAAGACTTCAGGAAATCTATTTTTCTCTGAAATTTTCCACCTTTTTTTAATCTTCCCACTTGTCTGGAACTCAGTTAAAGTGTTTCACAGAAAGTAATTTACAGAAGGAAATCTTTCATCATGCACTGCCAAACTGTTCGAGACCTAATTCAGCAACCCGCAAAAAGCTTTATTAGAAGCTAGTTTGTGACTAGCTAGATATATATATATATATATATAATTTTTATGTAATGTATAACTTTTTTGAAGGCAATGTATCTATTCACACAGTTAATGGTAATATTCTTAAGTCCTTGTAGGATCCAGCCTTTGCTTAGATAATGGCATTATTGGCAATCAGGATATGGAATGAACTTGATTATTTAGATGAATACTTTCATTTTTACTACTATCTTAAAATAACCTATGTTCCTCTGTCATTTTGATAGGCTTCTGTCACATAATTGCAATCTGGACGCAGATTCTGAATACTCCGTTTTTAGAGGATGCACGAGTTGCTGTTTTTGTTTTCTTCCATTTCCAGAGAAAAGAAACCAGAGCTCACCATGGCAGCCATGTGTTCACAGTATTTGCAACCCAGCCAGCAGAAATGCAGCTGAGAGGAAATGCCTGATGCAAAGTACTTGGTTCTGCTCTCCAATGGTCTCGATTTAATCACGAAAAAGGAAACAAAGCATTGTGCAAAGCCTCAGAAAATTAACCTTATGAAAGTGGTCTAAGTGAGTGTAAGGCTTGAGATCTATCTTTTCTCTAGCTCATAAAACGTCAGGCAGTTCAGCCCTTGCTACACATCTTTCTGTTGTAGGTCCTATGACACCTCTTGCTGTTCTGCCTCTGCCTGCAGATGAGAGCTGTGGCAGTTACTCCTGTACTTGAAGCTCTTCTCATCCTTGACAAGATTTATTCAAGGCCCTGTGGGCCATTTCTGAAGTCTGAATTACCGTTTGTGTGGTTTATCCTCAAAGTACCTGCTGTGTATGACCTCATCAGGATGTTTCTACATGGTGGTTTCTCTTCTTTCCAAGATTTCCATGACTGTACTTCTTACATTGCCATTCAGGTATTCTGCATGTGGAAGCAGTGGCACCTCTATGTATGAGCTGAGATTTAAATTTCAGATGTTATTTCACCTAGGAGCCTGAAGACTATATATAGTAATTGAAAATCTGCTTTGTACTAAAATAAATTTCAGAAGTTGTTGTGGAAAAGCCAGGATGTCACACAGGCAGGGTGACATTCCTTTGCTTTTTTTCCTTGCAAACATTTCCATCAGTGAAGTTATTTACAACATTCAAATTCCTTCAGAAAAAAAGAAGTGCACGTACCATTCTATGATTCTATGTATGAACTTCTTCTTTTTTGAGAACAAAGGTTGAATGTCTTCTCCAGAAAACAAGTGCAGTTACAGCAAGGAGGGACTTAATAGATTGCTCTTTCATAAAGCAGGAGCAGAGGGAATGTCTTCATACATACTCATCCTCTTTCCTCCCTACCAAACTCATGCCCTCTTTGAAGGACCAGCATCTAATGAAGATCGCCAAAGGTTTTCTAATTTGGGGCTAGGGTACAGCTAGAGCTTACAGTGGCCAAAAACTACTTGATTTTTCAATGATACATCATTTGGCAAGCAGTTTAGGCACAAGCCATCAGTCATGTCCATGTTCAGGGCTTGCTGTTAACCCCAGGGACAGTTTCAGGGTGAGTTAATGCAAGTCCTTCGGGGGCCAACAGGCAGATCTAGAGGGAAGCAGTTGCAAATCAAACCCAGCTCCTTTGGTTCTCGTTGGCCTTTATGGAGTTGCAGTGGGGGAAGGTGTGGTTTCAGCCTCCAAAGGAAACGCCTGCATGTCTGCCCACCAGCAGCCACCTCTGGCCCTCAGCTTCTCATTCCATAAAATGGGGCTAATAGTTCCTTACCCTGTACATGGCTGCAAGGCTTAATCAACGAAGGTTTATAAGGTGCCTTAGGAGCCTTGACTGTAAGTTGTTGCAGACCTGCTAACTACATTATTTCAAAATAAAATAAACACATTTTATACAATCGAAAGGAAAAGAAAAAAAATAATTCACCTTCCTCCACTCTGAATCAGCATCTCAGGACTTCTCCAGCATGCATTACACCGCACTCCATACTCAAGGTTTCACAGACATAGCTGGTTGGCCAAGAGTCTTTTTTTACCCTGGTGTTTATAATTCCAATTGGTGTAAAATTTCCTGATGGTTAACACATCCCATTACAGACACTTTTGAATGAATGACTCATTCCCAAATAATTGACTAGCTTTGTAATTTGGGAAGTAAAAATCACATTTATGAGTCCCTGGGGGGAGGGCCTATAATATTGTGCATAAAAAGTAGATAAATCATAAAACCTGATTCTTTTTTTTTCTTTTGTAAAAGCTTCCATTAGCCTTTGTGTGCACATTAAAGCAATGCCCTCTAAATGTGTGCAGCTGCTTTAAATCACTGGTGCACTTTAAAATCAAGTCTTTTTATATCTTGATGTTAAAATTACATGTTGGTTACTGTAATTCTGTCTTGTTTTTTGTGAGACATCCTTGGATCAGATCTGCTTCTGGAAAGACCTCTCCCTTTGCACTAAGTTTCTAATCCCTGTAAGCAGAATAAGCCTAAACACTTTGCAGAAAGTGTAAATGGTATTAATCAGATAAACAAGGGAGACAAATAAAAAGGACCAGTGAGGGCTAGTGCAATTAGGATCCCATCTTCACTTAGCAAATGCACGCATTTTCGATTGAGAGTTCAAATAAATGCACAATATGATTGTAATGGGATTTGACAAGGATATTTGATGGTTGCAAGGCAAATCTGTTATTACCTACAAAATATATAGTTACAAATCTACACACACACACACACACCTTGCCATAGGCGGTACTGAAACTGCATAATATTTAAACTGCTGAATGAAATGGCCATGCCATTTGCCTTGCCTTTATAGTCGAAAAGTCCTGTATACCTTTATGCTAGCAAAGCCTTTTCCCACATTTTAAGAGTACTGTAAATTAGTTTAGTATGCTTGAAAGAAGCTGTAATTGTAACTTCTCTTGTTGACACATCAGCTTGATGCCACACAGAGCACGACTGGGACCATATCCCTTGGTTTTGCAGCTACAGTGCATTTCAATTGCTTGACAGGTCCAGCTCTAAGATGTTCTGAATTAGATTTGAATTACAACCGCTAAATGCCCTTGTCAAAGCTTGTTATGCCTGAAACTAGCCATATACGTTTAACTGACTATTCCTATGGAAGGTATACTGCTTAAACAAAGACATACTCCAAAGTTTCATACAGAATTGTCAAAATATAATTGAGTTAAAAAAACAACTAAAGCATAAGAAGAGCAATCTTTACTGCCTTTTTTGCCTCTTTTCCTTCTTTGAAATAAATCCAAAGGACAATTTAGTAGAATCTTAGTATAAAATTAAAAAAAGCATATGCAGTTCCCACAAAGACATTGAAATCTATACAAACACCAGATTCATCCATACAAGTTGATCCTAGTGTCATAAAAGGCCACAGCAGAACTTTAGAATCTTGCCCTGTGAAAAAAGTTTCATCTCACATTGCTGGCATTGGAGAGCATCTGGTGCTGCAGGAATACAATGAACTAAAGCTAACATATACATAAGAATCAGGATTAGGCCTTGAATTCTAGAGGACCCCAAATTGGTGCTTCATCAAATAAGGGAAGCATAATATTTATACATATGTGTGTATGCATGCACATACCTCTATGCCCATATGCAATATACATTGTATGTATAGGATGGTTATACAGTTTAGCCACACATAATAGAAACTTCCTTCTAACTTGCAGATACATTTCCGATCACGTACTGGCTGTGCAAGGCTGTAATCCTGCATTCCAAACTAGAAAACAGCAACCAACAAGCACAGCCAGATTTAGAGAGTGTCTGTCTATCAATCCATACCATGCAGATCTCAGTGACTTACTGGGGCTGTGTTGTGTTGTTCCTTGCTAAACCCCGGGCTGCTGACACTGGCTGCGTAGCTCTTGGAGTGGTCTGCTGAGGCTGTCCTGGCTGGAAAAGTAAGTGCTGGTTGTAAGCACTGTTATGTGTAAGGGAGCTGGCCCAAAGCTGAAATCTGGGAGAAAAAAGTGAGGAAGTCTTTCAGACTAGCTAGTTATCTTAAATCCTCTTTGAAAACGCAAGACAGGTTTGCTTAACCTAAACTCACAAAAGCTCAGGCAGTGTGGAAGAGGAGGAGCAAGCTATTGCATTCATTAAAGACAAGGCAAACAAAAGTATACTTGTCTATGTGATACCATCATGGGCTCTTCCTCCCAAATTCTGCTGCATGAATGAAACAAAACATCTTGGGCAAAGAGCTGGTATTTTACCACAGATTTCCCAGTTGAATTGGAAAGTTAACATAATCCTGGAAGTTTTCTAGACTGGAGGGAAGGTGTAGTCTATGATGAGTTCCTGGGTTTGTGTTCCCTGGCTGACAAAACTGGAGACACAGCCACATAGCCCTTGGTGCTCTTACTTACTGCCTCTCCCTCTGTTGCAATGGGAACTGTGATCACAGGAGATTTTAAAGGAGAATTGTGGACCTTCCCTAGCAGGTAGCCAGCACATAGTAGAGGCATTTATTCAGAAGGACCCCATATCTTTCCAAACACAGGAGACATGGATGGAACCTCAACATCAGTCCTCTCTTCCCAAAATAAGGATAAAGGTCCTTCCTCTCTGTGCCTTGGATTGTAGATTGTAGTTTCTTTGGGGAAGCTACTGTTCTGCCCTGAAAAGTGCTTAAAACATCCAACACAAAGGCTTGCTGTTTCATCTGGGGCCTCTAGAAGGTACTGTGAGACAAACAGAAAAAAATCTTGCCTTACTGTTGGACAAGGGCTAGGCAAAGACCAGGGCAGCTGCAGCAGGGCTGCATTCCCATCTCCAGTGGTGTAGCCAGTGCAAACAGGCTGAGAGCACATAACCACCATTTCTCCCATCTGAAGCTGCCCTAGGCATTACCTCAAAAGATGAATTCTCCAACAATAACAATAACAAAAAATTTCTAACCCCATTCCAAGAGCAAAATGAGGCCTGAACTGGTCAAAAGCTGCTGACAGTCTTAAGCAGCATGAGAAACCTGTTTCATGATGGCAGTTGGTTATTTTAAAACTGAGCTGAAAGATTAATGGTGAGATTTTCAAAAAATGTAGGCTCCCAGTGACAGGAACCGACAATTTGCTTATGCAATTTCCCATCGCTGTGTGTGCAATAGACAGAAACAGGTGGGCAAAATGACACATGGCCATTCTGTGCCTGTACTTTTTCTGGAAACCTTAGCCCTAAAAAGGCAATAAGCAAATAAGCAGAGCCTTTAAATGAAAGGTAGAAAGGCTTAGGCTGAGAGATACATTGATATTCTTTGTTAATTTTTTATTCGATTAAGAGGCACATGCTGATTATTTTTAGCAGTGTCCCCCTGATACAATTCAGATGTAAATCACATTTCTGTAGTCAGCTGCTGCTGTTTAAGCAGAAATATTTTGACACTATAATTACAGGGTTGAAACTATGCTTTACATTAGTGTATAAAACACTCATTAAATTAAAATTCTTCCATGAAATCATGAAAATAAACAGTCTGTCTGAACTAGCATCAACAAATTCACAGGATGCTTCTGCGTTTTCTCAGGGCTGGCCTTCAAGTGACTGTATTACAAGGCCCTTATTTAACTATGAAGTGTTAAATGTTCACATTCTTTTGAAGGTCTCATTCTGCTTATTTTTAAAATTATTGCTTTAATTGTTTTTACAACTTGTAAGATTTTAAAGCTATTAAGCCTCAAAGTTGTGGGAAAAATTAAAATGGTGATTATTATAACTTGCATAAGTCTGTGAGATGGCAGTGGCACTGCAGGGTTTTTTCAAAGGTGAATTAAATAAAAGGAGTCACGGCACCATATGTGGCATGTCACATTGTTCTATTATGGCTGAGAAGCAGGATACACAATGCATAAACAGTGCCTTGTGGGACAGAAAAGAAACTAAAAGCTCAGGGTGGTAATGGTGTTAGAGGATCCTTCTTGCCCTCTCCCTTGCTCCCCGCCATCTTCCTACCTTTCAGTCCTCTCCTACCCATCATGGATCTGACAGTCCAGTTGGACATGATGGCTCCAACGGTATGCACCCTAGAGCAGCCAGTTTTCAGCAGAAGGTGTCAGAACAAGAGCATCCCAGCAAGGTCCATCCACATTGCAAGAAAGGGAAAGAGGATATGTGTCTTAGCCCTGGCCTGCTAACACAGGAATTCATTTACTCTTTTCAATTGCTCCACTCCCCAAGGATAAGAAGATGCTCCATGTCAAACTTTCTCAAGTCCCAAACTGAGGTCTCTGTCTCTAGAAAGAAGTAGGCTCCTCTGGCCTGATGGTCTCATTAGAGAGACCCTCTTATGGACAATGGCACCAACACTGCTTCCTCCACCACCCACCATGGGCTTGAGCAAAGCTTGCTGGGTAGGACTGTCATCAAGACTGCTGATTCTCAGTAAAGTTCACTCACTCATCTCTGTAAGTCTTGATTGTATTTTGTTTGTTTCCTCTTCATCTGTACAGTATCAGTGATCTTTACAATGCACAGAGCGAGCTGCGGCAGTGCTGGGCTGGGGAGTGAATGGCACAAGATCTTCAAGATGCAGATGATGTAATCACAGCGGTCTGAACCATTTTTGCTACATCTATATTCCATTGAAATCCACAATTATGGTTGACTTTTCTTTGATTGAAGATATTCCAGAAAGATGGACTGCAATGGTAATTGCACCATTTTATCTTAAGATACGAATCTGAGACTGATCCTTCTGGTCTGATGAAATTACACTCAACATGTTATTTTCCCCATTTGTGCATGAAATGTATATACAACGGTGGTTGCTGCAATGTATATTTAGTCTTAACTTGTCAGAAACATCAGCTAAAAAATATTCAAACCCTTCAACCATTTTATTAATCAGGATTGTGCACAAGAAAATCTGTTTCAGAGTGTAGGTTTTAGTACATATCATAATTTAATAGTAAAGATTTTTTTTTATGCTATAGTTGTCTTCCTTCAGCAGTTACATGGAAGATCTTTTGTGCAGCATCACTGGTATTATGGTTATCCCTCCTCTCACACATAATGACATTTTCCACATTGAATAGCAATAACCTTTTCACAGCCTAGACACTATAGTCCAGTGAATTCAATTAAATATTTCTATGAGGTTTAAAGAAAGAAAAATATTTAATTATTGGAAAACACTGGTTTTTAATTCTAGATTCATATTATCAGTTCCAGATCATTCCACAAAATATTTTCATTCTCAAATTCAGTAAATGGCAATTTTTAATTTTTTTTCTTTTAATACACTTATTCATATGAATTATTGTGATTTTTGATCATTAGATTTTCATATCCTCATGATAATTCTCATGAGAATTTTTCAGATTTTTCAGTACTTTATACAGGAAGTTTGGCTGCTGAAGTAGATAAAAGAAAGGTCAGAATAGAGAAATATTTCTTTGGTGATACAGACTATTTCAGAAGAAGGAAAAAGAATTTTTAAAAATTCAAATGTCTTTTCTCTAAAAAAGAAGCAATTTTTCAGAGGAAAAAAAATCTTTCTTGTGAGCAAGTAGAAATATTCAACATTAATTTTATTGAACACATTATGTTACTGGATTACCACGAGACAGGTGTTAATGCACATTCTTACGTAGTTACAGTTGACTTTCCATCAATATTCTCTAGTATCTGCTTGGCACTAATTTTTTCTGAAAACATCACTTTTAGCAAATTTGCTTTCTACAATGTTCACAGAAGACAAACACAGCTGAAGTGAACTCAGGGCTTTGCTTAACCAAAATATTTTTCTAGAAATTATTTGTTGGGACTATCCGTTATTAAATATATTACATACATAAAATGTAATTTAGTGACAAATAAGTGGTGACATATTAGCGTACGGTTGAGTATAAACTCTGAGACAGAGTGACTTAAAACAGTACCTAGAGATGGCAGCATAAGCAGACATCAGTAAACATGTTCAATGACCAAAGTCCAAATAAATCACATTACTCTGCAGTAGATGTGTTTATACAAATAGTCATTTTGGTGAATTTAAGGCACTCCAGATACGAACCTTCAATTTCAGAGCTGCATGACCTCTGTCCTGGAGTGGCAAAATCCTCTCAAAAGATTGTTCTATTGACCCTAGCTTCTGGTCAAACCAGGACACCTCCCATCCATGGCAGAGGATTTAACTGCCTGGTCCTACATCTTCTGGCAGGGTTTCTGAGATATTTTTGAGAAATGTAAGTGGATGCCATAAACAAGACTCTATAGTCTTTATTTTCCGTGAGCTATTCTGCCTTTCCATTTCCCCCCTGTGCTAGAGCAGCTCTAGGGATACCTGCCTCACCTATGGGAGTCCAAGAGTTTGTGGCTTTCTTAGCTTCCACATGGCCAGGAGGCACCATCCAAACCTTCAGGAAATATTAGAGCTTCCCCTACCTTCTGCACATTCTTCCACATTTCCTGACATCCTCCAGGATGAGTTTTCTCTCCTCTACCTTCTCACATACAAGACATGAAAGAGTAAAACAAGGACTAATTTCCTCTCACTGTTAACATCCTAAATAATAACACATGCTATGGAGTGGCACAGGCATCTGGGTCATCATCATCAGGTGGCTTTGCTGCCAGGCAGTTCAAGAGACACATGGGTGAAGTAGGCAGGATGAGGAGTTAGGAGCTGCTCATCCTCTGAAAAATGAAGTGGAAACATTATTTGCCCTTGCCAGCCACTAAAGGCCCTTCTCTCCACCACCTCCACCTCACTTGCTCTCTCTCACATGTACCTAGGCACACTTACAGCTTCTGATGACTTTATTGCTTCCAGGGCGAGAACAATACTTGGTCTTTGCACAGATCTCTGTGCTTTCCCTTACAGCTAGCTCTCTTTCTTCCCATCCCCAACTCCTGAATATGTTAGTAGTACTAAATATGCACCACTTCAAATGGTTTTGAATCTTCCTCTGGCAAAACCATAAAATGTGTACTGGTGAAAAATATATATATATCTGTCCCAGATTCCCAATCTGTTTCCTTTAAATCCAATAAAATTTATATCACAGGGCTTAAGGGCAGAGGGCTTCGTACAATTGAAACTGATTCAGTAAATGCAAAACATAAAAATAAAGTATTGGTATTTGATATTCCTATATTTCAATATTGCTTTGATATTCCACTATGAAATTTAAACTGGTTGGGGTTTTATGCATTCTTTTTCCTCCTTCTTTTATTCCCCCACTTTTTCCTTTGAATTTCATCTCTTTAATCACTATACCATGGATCAGAAATACTTGCAACTTGTTTGTGGAAGGCAAGAGCCTGAAACAGCAGCTTGTTTAGAGAGTTATTTCACCATCTGGTCTCTCTTTTTCCATTAGATGGCTGGTTTTACAAAGAGGTTCATTTTATTGAGCTCTCATTTGCTCTATAGTGCATCATCTTGTTTCATTCACATACTCACACAATCGCTCACCTGTCTTTCTCTTTATACACGGTACTTATTTGTACAATGATACATTGAGAGCACACAACCTCAGCAGAATTCTCTACTGACTTTCACTGATACCACATGTAACTCATTGGAGTCAGGGTAGGGTTTTCCTAAAACTGGATAATAGATCCAAAGATCTTATGGCTGAAAAGGTCTGTTATGATCATCTAGTCTGACTTTAGATACAGCAAAGGCCATAAAATGACGAAGGCCAAGAAATGATTCCTAGCTGATGCCTTCTGGTTGAGCTGGAGAACGTTAACAGAGACCTCCAGTTTGGGCAATCCACTACAGCCTTGGAGAAGTTGTTCCAGAAGTCAGAGGTAACCGGCTTTTTTTTTCTTTTTTTGTGAAGAAAACATCACTGCCTTGTAAAGTTTCCCTTCTCAGCCACTGATTTTTATTTCCTTTGCACTAACAATATTGAGATCTATCAGATATTCAAACATCCCCATAAGAGATTTTGGACAGGCAGGTGGACCCCAGAGCAGAGGGCATGCATCTGAGCCATCCCTTTTAGCAGCAGTGAGCTGTTGGAGTTGTTCCTCTGTCACCTGCAACCATGCCACAGTTTCTGTCTGACAAAAACAAGTAGGTTATATTTCTTTCAATTTTCACCGTGAAGCAGGTTTTGAAGACCTTTGAAGACCATGTATTTCTGAACATTCTTCAGTGCTAGTCCTCTAACAGACTGGTAAGAAGTGGTGTTACAAAGTACTCACAATGCTGGCTTGAGGAAGATTTTTCAGCATCAAGGCTTATGTCCTAATTGCTGCCTATATCACAGGAAGACAGGAGCTCTGCTGTATGCAAGGACAAATGTCAATCTGCATAGATCACATACTTCTGATCACTTCAAACCCTTCACCTCACTAGGAAGATGCAGGTTAGTTCAACACAACAGATAAAGTTGATTTCATTTCTATGGAGAAAGTTGGAATAGTTAACTTCTTGAGTTTCTTTCCAGCCCTGTTTTCCACGAGTCTAAAATACATAAAAATCACAAGATTGTGTAATTAAATTTATTTACCTACCAACACCCGCATTCAGTGTTAGACATCTCTGTAAGGCTTTCCCAATCTCTAAGCAACTTCAAACAGCTATTTTAAATACCTACATGCATATATTAGGAATTTTTTTCTTTCTTTCCTCCAAAATTAGGGATTCTAAAGCAATATGATAATTTCTTGACATTTACTCTTTTCAACACTTAATGTGATATAGTGATCACCATTTTCACATGTAAAGCTACCCTTAAGTGGAAAGGCTGACAGCTCACAGCCTGTAGAGTGAGATGCTGGTGTCTTGCACTGCTGGAAGGATGGATGGAGCTGGAGCATGGCAGGGTCAGGCAGTACTTGTCCCTGCTCTGGAATCAACCACAAGACTAGACATTAAAATCTGAATGGTTTATGTTTAGAAAAGCTAATTTTGATTCAGTTGTTGGTTTATTACTTAGTAAAACTTTAAACCCCAAAAGCAGTATTTGACAATGAGCTTTTTTTCCCAAATATCTAGCCTTTAACTTCCTAAGAAGCAACCCATAGGGAGAAGATTTGTACTGTTCACTGCTAAAACAGAGAAACAAAAATCAGGAAACTTGTTCATCTTATTCCTTTCTGTTTTCTGACTGATTCTTACTTCAGTCCAGGTTTGTTTAATACTATGAACTATTCTTGATGTTACAAAAAATAACACCTGGATTTTGATTTTTGTCTTTTATGAAGGTGAAAGGGTGTGTGTCACCTTATCCTACTTGGTGGCTGCCAAGAATTTTTCAGGATTTTATCTGATATGCAGTTAATCTCAGAAATTCAATTTTCATGTATACTCAGACATTGCACCACTGGTGTTTGAAAGGAGTATCTGGAGTATGATGAATTCTGAAACATCCTTTTAACAGCCAAATAGCTGACATCTGATTGTTGGGAAGATGCTCTGGATAATTCAGCCCATTCTGTGGTGCCACTGTCATTTTTAAGTCATACCATGCCTGTTTCTTATTGCAAATTGCTTAACACATCCACCCATTTTAAGACAGCAAAAAATCAGTTTGACAAGCATTCATTATTCTGAAATCACATATTAAAGAGACTAACATTTGCAAAAGTACCACAACTATTAAGGGAGAAGAACTTATATGAGGTATAACCTTACTATGCAGTGGGTAACAGAAGCATTAATAGGAAAAACCTAAGTGGAAACAGTTGACAAAATAAATTAAACCAGAGTTCTCCCCTGAAAAGTGACTAAAAATGGCATCATAGGGTCCCATGTTTATTATGTGTTACCGACTCCAGATCAGATTTGCTCAATATACAAATAAGGGGTGAAATTCTAGCTGGGCTGAATTCAACTGGAGCTTTGCAGATGACTTCAGTGGAGCCAGGATTTCATTTTAAAACATCTTTTTTTTTTCTTTTTTGAGCAGCCTGTGGAGATTTGACTTGGAAGATCACAAGGCTGGTTGAAATGTAAAACAGAAAAATCCTAAAAAATTTCAAAATTGTTTCCATTTTGTAGAGTTGAAAACAGGCCAGTTTTTTACTTCTGTGTTTTATAGCTGAAGATTTTGCATACAATGTTTTTAATCCATGTTCTTATCAAGGATATCATTGACATGTTTATTAAAATCCTTTTCTGCCAAAACCACAGGATTAGGAAAAATGAAAACTCTAAGTGATCATACTGGCATTGATCTTGATAATGCTTGTCAATAAAAATGTCAACAGGAAAAAAAAGAAGCCAAATCATGACATGTGAAAAAGTCCAGTTTTCTCTAATGATCTTTGTCTTGAGAAAAAGTGAACTTTTCAAAGAGAGGGGAGCTTTCCCAAAACAGAGACTTGCTTTCCCCAGTGCTTTGGTTTTATGGACTGATTTTATGGGTGTCTCAGGCGACTTCTCATCCCAAAGCCCATGAAGGCTGGTGGCTGTCTGCTCTAGATGTTTTAATATGTTGGAGAAGCCAACAGGGAAGGATAGCACACCATGCTTCCTCCCTCCTAGCAGTGATGAGGTTGGTGGGGCAGGCCTGGAGGAAGAAGTTTGTTTTGCCCTTTCTTATGCTGTACTCTTTCTGCTGTTTAAAAGAGATTCCAGGCTCCAGAGTTGGCAATCTGGCACTTTTCACTAGCACTTAAAAACAATTTCAAAATCTATTTAAAAAGTTAGATCCCAAACCTGCTGCATGTGAGCAGACAACAGCAAGAGCCATACCAAGGGGTGTGATTTTAAGAGAGGCTGGCTGGAGGTACTCGGTGTTGTGTGGATATTATATTTTGGTTTTGATAGCATGGGACCTCTCTGTCCTTCTGTCATGTTTAAGCTGTCTGTTTCCATCAGGGAAATGTCTTATAAGCACAAAACACATGGGCAGCTTTTTGGGCTTGTTTCAAATTTCTGCAACACAATAAACCCGTTTGTTTTTATTTCTTCTTTCTGTAAACATTTCTCCATCTAACATAGTAACTGCTGTTTATACAGCGCAGTAAAAACACAGGTCAGAGCACAATAAGATTATAGTCTTACTTCAATATGTCCAATCCATAATAAAATAAAACCTTACAAAATATCCAGAGGAACAATTTGGGGTTCTCTTCATATTAATGTATGTCGTATGGGAGGGTTGTATTGGGGCATAATATTTTCCACAGCTGTCAGGACTTATTTAAAAGGCAATATCCTTTTTCTGGGATTTTGTTAAGGTTCTGTTTATACCATGTGCAGGATTGTTAATCCCATGATGTATGAGTCAGTGGTGTATGATTACTTGAAGGTAATATGTACAAAATGACCTAAATATTTTGGGATGGATCCTTGGGATCTGACACATTGGGCTCACAACAGCAGAGGGGGGTGTGATAAGGAAGGATCAGAAAGTTAACTGCAAACTGCCTTTGAGTCATGTGCATGGTCCAAAGGGAAACAGCATTGTTCCCATGTTCCTTTTGAAAGAGTGGCATGGGATAGAGGCTTTGATGCTTTGGTCTTGAATTTTTTTTCACAACTATCTGTGTTATATATCTCTGTTCTGGGGAAAGAAGGGGCATTTATCCCCCTATGCTGACTCTGCTCCATTTTGTGGGGCATTCCTGAAGATGCAGAAATCCCTAAAATGCCAGCTATATCAACTTTCACGCGTGATTGCATCGTGAAGGACAGAAGTAGGCTGATTTAGTGTTCTGAGGGCTATTTGATGTGAAATACAAAAGATATAGTATGTCTTCAGATTTAAATGACATGAAACATGGGATCATTTCATGAATGCCATGAACATACTGAGATGTGCTTTCTATCAGCTGTGAGGCCTTTGACATGGAAAACAGAGGCATACCTAAAACCACTGAACTAAATTTGTCCCAAGTGTAACTTTATTGGCCTTACATCAGGAATGTGTTTGGCCCAGTAACTTTATAGGTATTTATTTTTGTCGTTTAGCTGGGGTTTTTCCAAGTGAATGGAAGTGAAAGGAAATGATTAAAAGGATGTAAGTAGCCATATTATTAGGTTGTTAATTTTCTCTTAGTTATTCTATGTTTTGCAGCCAACCTGCTTGGTTAGAGAATTTGCAGGGACACTACCAACTTCTGTGCTCTTAACTCTGGGTACTCCTGGAAATAGATGAAATATGTAGAGATAAAACTTGTTAAGGTGCCAACAGGCCAGAGTTCTGTAAGTATTTAAATGCCTGGAGAAGCAGACAGACTTCTAAGTGGCTTTTTTTAAAGTGCCCATGTGCCTGAATTCTTGAAGTCATGGAAGTGCAAGTAGGGAGGGAAGGAAAAGCTCAGACATCTGAGTAAGATGCTAGGCTAGGAAGATTTAACAATTGAGATCTAAGTAAGTATATTTTCCATTTTAATGCATAACATAGTTTTTTAAGGGTAAAAAGCAGGACAAGTCTTTCTTGAAGCACAGGACCTGAAAGAGACTTCTCAGGATGGGTGCATCACCTGGAAGCATTAATGTGAAACCTTAAAATCTCTGACACCTTATCTTCTCCCAGTTCTAAAATTGCCTTAATGATGTTTTTTAGCCCTGGACATACATCTGTTCTTACACAGTTCACAATTGCATGAAACTACTAGGAACAACATGTGTTGCTGTATAGTGTTCAAGGTTTCCTAGTGAGCGGTGTCCCAAAAATTCAAGGCTGTCCAGGAGGCAGGGAGACAGATTCAGCCCCAGTCATGGGAAGGTGAGGGATAAAGGCACAACAGCAAGGTAAGGGGAGAGAAGATGGCCCCTTTGGCCCTGCTTTGTATGGGGTTTAGGCATCCACCCAGAGAGATGCCTTGTGTGGGGCTGGAGGGTTATAGTGCATGCTGCTGGGCTTGATGCACAGAGCAACACGGGGAGCACAGATGAAAAGTACTCATATATTCTGAAACACTGAGAGGCACCTTTGTGAGATGGCTCAGCTGTGTTACCTCAGCATGAATAAGTTGGGAAGAATATGGCCTGTTTCAGAAAAAAATAAGAGGTATCGAGGCACCTTCATCACTTAAACTCAGATTCAGAAATATTTACGTATCCCTAGATAGAGACATGAAACCTGACTAGAAGGGAAGATTGGAAGACATTCAGTGTAGCACATCTGTGGTAGGCTGTACTTATACACGCCCCAGATGAAAACTGATGTTCAAACTTTGCTCTTATCCACATCTGTGAACTTTGTTCAAATCTAAAGAAGCCATATGGGCAGCTTTGGCACCATAGTCGAGGGCAGGGAGAGAGATGAACAGGAGGGCAAGTAGGGCAGTGAAAGCACTTGCAAGGCTGAACTTCAATGATACAGTCAGCCATTTCACTGCAACATTACTGCATATGCTTATAGGCAGTGTTTCACCAGCAATGGAAGCAGCTACCTTGGTTACAGTTGAGCTTTGATTGCTTTGCTGGAAAACAGTTCTTAATGAGGTGAATTGGATAACTGCAATTTTCCTGAAAACTGTCAGTATGAGACTTTCTCAGCAGGGAAATGGCTTTTAAGAAGAGTGGTAGAGCTTTTCTCACACAGGATGTTTAACACCACAGGATGCTACATGAGATGTTACTGAAGTGTCTGTAGGTGAGAACTCAATCAGATTGCATTGTGCTGGCTAGATTGTATAGTGCTAGCCACTGGCAGTCCAGGGGGCATCCACTGGCTGCTAACACAGGCTCTTTTCTCCCCTTATTTGCTGATGCTACATCTCATTAAAAGAAATAAACAAAATATGAAACCATGTGCAACATTATTTTCCCCATGTCAATGTGTTTGCTGAAAAACCACAGGGAGGCAATGTCATTCCAGAGAGGGGCAATAGGCAGTAGAATGCATTCTCCCTGTGCAAGAAAAGCAGTGCAGCCCCAGAAAATTGAGATAATAACTTAAAAATAATCTGTGTGATTGATTTACTTAAAAATACAGGTCAACTGCTGCCTGCACTCCTGCTTTTCAATCCTGAATAGTGAATTTGCTTCTAGTATTTCCAAGCTCTCTGTGCCACCATGACATCTAAAAATTTACGTGTCTTCAAGCAGAGAAAGAATATTGTTTGTGTAGGTTTGCTTTTTTTTATATTTTTCCTACCAACAAAATGTGACATTATGCACTATACTGGATATCATAATACTGGTAGTTTTTGGCATCATATCTCCATTAATATACAGCCACAGTTAGAAAAAAAATTGAGAAAACTTATGTACACCTCACAATCTGGCAGACGTATCCCATTTATCATTTCTATGGCCCAAATCCTGAAGATATTTATTAGCTATGGATAAGATGCTTGTTTATTTTTCAGTGCAGATAAAGGCCTTGTCACAGAGCAGGGTCTTCTGTTGGATGCTGTACAACCTTCCTTGTAATTTAGGGAAAAGAATATTCACACAGTGTTCTCCAGGCAAGCATCAGTTCAATCTGTGCATGCTCAGAGCAGGCTAAAAGCAATGGAATCCTGTTAGCCCAATGCTGTATCTATGCTAATCTTCTTTTCTAATAATTAATAGAGCTGCACTAACCATAACTTCTGGTCAAGAGAAGTCATATCAAAGAAAGCTTGCATTTGTTCAGAGCAAGGTTAAACTACTTAGGAAAACAAGCAGACCAGACTCACACACAGACAAACTCGACAAGCGGCTTGCAGAAACTGTTAGTTTAAGTCGACAAAAGATGCAGGATTTTGTGCTGTAATTTATTAATCTTTATGCATACAAGAGGCTGACAGTCTTCTTCAGCTGTAAAAGCTTCTGGTGAAATCAATAGAAATCAACAGAAGTTTTATCTTTTTGTAAGCATGATTTGATGATGAAGGGAAGGCCAGATGGTATCTGGTGTTGCTAATGAGATTTTTACCATGAGGTCTTACAGCTCTTTAGAGCTTCCCTGTCACTTAAAATCCATGGTTTCTAAAAAGAAAAAAAATAATCCATATTCCCCTCCCCACTTTTCCCTGGAACTGATTAACTCTGAAGAGGAACTTGGTTGGAGAGCTGGTAGGTGGAGGCTGACATTGTGACCATTTTTAAGGCCCAGTCAGAAGACATAGTTTCAATTTTCTGCATTTTGCAACACAGAAAGCAAATTAAACTCCCATGTTTGCAATTTTGAGGCAGAGAGGTTCCATGGCAAGTATGGCATGCAAGGGCAGGGGCTTTCCTCTGATTCTCATTATTTCTGACAAGCTCTGGTTGCATGTAAATAACTCCTGCACACCATAATGCTATTATCTAGTAGGATATTTTTCTTGCCTTTCTGTATCATTGTCAAGTTTATTTTACGTGGCTCCTTGCTCTTCAGCTAACACCCTTCCAGACATAAAATTTTCCTGCTCTATAATTATCAAGCCATTGTAAAGCTAAACTGGCAGACACTATATTGCAATTCTGGCACTTTTAGCCTAATAGGGGATAACCACATCAAGAGAAGATGGTCAGTGACAAATGAGCAATTTTTTCCCCTGAAAGATAATAGGTAGCTGCTTCAATGACTTTTTTGACAGCTCAACATTTTCATATCTTTTTTAATATGTATTTCTGCAAGGAGAAAGCTATTACCAATACATCACACAAGCATCCCTTGTCCATAAATCTATTTTTTTTTATTATGGGAGAGCATTACAGCTCCAGACAGTGCAGATAGCTTTCTGTACTAATTTCAGTAGGCACATCCAGCAGGACCTGCAGCCTCTCCACTTGCTAAAGCAAAACCAAGCTCTGATATATAGCCTGTGGGCCACTAAAGGGGTCACAAAAGACCTTAGCGGACAAACCATAGAAATCAGAGACTACTTCTGGGCTCAGGAGAAATGTATGATAGAATAGTATAGGGCTGCTGTCCCTGAGATTAAAGAGGGGTTTTTTTACACTTTGAAAAAATATTCCATTTTATTTATGACATATAGGCCTTGGAAGTCATAAAAACCTTGTGAGATATTAAAAATATAATGCCTTGTGGTGACAAATGTACATTGCTAAGCAGAGGGTAACATGGACTGTATCCTCTGTTGGATCTGCCCAGGCACCTGCGTGGCATCCCAGGGGTGAGGCTGTCACCACACAGCCTGCCCATTTGACCTTCCTTCTCTGCATCATTCTTAGACAAAGACAAAAGCTTATTTTGTATATATTTGGTGGGAGGCTGAGGTGAGCACAGTGCTGAGTGCTGGGAAGTGCCAAGTGCAGGTATCTACTCTGTGACCTACTCAGCAGTCAAAGCATCTTGAATCCCCATAGGGCCATCAGAAGCTGCTTCAAATCCTCCAGAAACTGTGCATGGCATCACAAAGGCCACTGGCAGGTGAGGAACCTCAAGACCCTCACAAGTCTCTCAACTCAGGCCAGCCTCAAAACAACTTTGGTCTGTAGGAAGATGCTCCAGAAAACCAAAGTGCTCTTGATGAGCCACTCTTTATTCTCACTGCTGTATTGGTATCTAGTGCTGCACAAGAATAAAAGGACTCAAATATTTCATAAGTTTTTAATCTAAGTGTTTCAATCTACACGTTTATACCTCTATGAAATACATTGTTTATTCTGTCTCCAAATTTCTGTATAATCCATCTATCCATTACACCTTATACCAAATGTTTTGCCTTGTCATCTCCTTGTAAATAGAGAGTGTCAAATACATGGCCAGCTCATTGGACACAGCTAGGAAAACAGCTTAATCTTCCCGGTGGAGTAATTAAAGAAATCATCCCAACTAGCTGGTCAGCTCTAGCCACACACCTAATCAGCCTGCCTGGAAGCAGGAGGCTTGTGATACACAGTGCACTGGAAGGGGAAGGACATGCTGGACATGTGTTTGTACACAGAGAATTCATGGGTTTGGCAGCTGTGTTCCCAGGGATCCAGTCCTGAGATGCAGTCTGAGAAAGTGGCTCTAAATACTGAAAGATGTTAAAAAGCCTGTGACAGGCTCTCCTGGTAACTGCTTCAGGAAAGGCTTGAGATTGTGTACATTTTGTCCCCCAGGTGACAAAATTGCTGCTTTCTAGCTGCAGTCACAAATGAGGAGCTTTGCCCAACCAAATGAAAAGTTATTCATGAAAGCAAGAACTCCTATTTTGGCAATTATTTGTCTCGTGTTGTTTAAAAAGCACTGCAGTGTATTGTATCCCACCTCACGTCTGTTACAAACTCTGAGTAAAAGAGGTAAGAAAACACAGAATAGAGATTCCTCTTTTCCTCATTTTCTCAAAGAAGTTTGTTTTGTCCTACTTAGTTTTGTGCTGCAGATTAAAAAAATAAAATCTCCAAAATAAGTCTGTTGTGACAATGCTGCAACTCCATAATAATACTGGAATTTCATTGAAATCTCTTATTTGAGTCCTATGTACAAGGTAGCAATCCCTGAACTTCTCATGAACTAGAAGGCTTTTTTGAGGAGCCTGGTGGTTTGGTAGATGAAACAATGGAGATCAATAAACCTGAGGAGTGCAATGGCAGAGTGGCTCTTGCTGCTGTCTCCAGTTCTTTAAGGGGAGACAAGAAAAGAAACTTGACCAAAAGTGAAAGATAACACTGATTTTGCTGTGTCCCTTGGTGGCAACACAGGAATTATTTATTTTCTTGTCTTCTTTTTTAGTCCAAGGTTTTTAATGGACTTCCCCATTTTTCTTCTTTATTTCCACAGGGAAGAGTATTTCTTTTCCTTTCCATTTTATTTCCTTTTGCCTCACAAAATGAACTCTTCTTGGAAAAAAGGAAACTGCAACAAAACTGTTCATCCTAACACACTTCAACCATGGTTCTGTGTTTACAGTTGAGACTTAGCTGTGCTTCTGTTATGTGAAAAGTCCCACCATACCAAATAGAAACCTTTGGCTTTGAAGTGTGACTGGAGCCATTGAAGGAAACGAGTAGTTCAGTAGAGTTAGATTAGTCAGTGCACTAATTAGTGTCCAAAAGCTGCATCAGAGGTTTGAAGAAGGTAATATTGAACCTACAGCTGAAAGGACATGAGATGTTCTTTCCTTCATGCTCAGCCACATGTACCTGTCCCTTGCTGTGTTCACAGCAGGGTTTGGGGGGATGAGGTCAATTGAATGAGGGATCTGATCTGGCTGACAACCAACCCTAAGGAAAAGGACAGTGAAATCTAATACAAGTAGTTATGTCTCTGGGATGAGAAGGGAGCAACATTGTAAAACTACACTCAGGTATACGGAAAATTACTTTTAAAATGTCTTATCTATGATTAATGCTGTGCATCAGCAGAATATCCCGTTAGCAGGGAATAAATTCACATCAGAGTTCCTCTGTCTCAGTTCACCAGAAAACTTGTGTTTTTAAATTCCCAAACTCAAACAAAACCATGTTTCTTCGAAGAGTGAAATCTGCTTGGATTTCATAGTACATGTTCTTGTATTCTGTGTTCTGATATTTATTTTAACTTTCTCTATCACCAGAAGAAAAAGGTTCATTTATCAAATAATTTTGTGCATTTCAGCAGGAAAAAGCTGCTTCCACAGGGGTGTCTGTCTGCTGTTGTTAGGAAAAGGGCACCAGGTCTCAAAACCCAGGGAGTTTTGCCAGTTTATAGTAGAGGTCTCAATTAGGTCAGGGTACCTCATTTGCTGAAACAGGCTGCAACAAGATTTCCAAGCTGACATTATTAAAATGCTGTAAGACAAAAAAAAATTATCTGAGTTGTGAACTGAAATGAGGCTTTGGATAACTGTAGAACTAGAATACATCCTATTCATCAGTGACATTCAGATGGGCCACTGCACAAAACATGTCAGCATCACTGATTAAACATCTGCCAGAGAAAGGCAAGCAAACCTCATAGGAAAAGACATTATTCAATCAGAAGGGCTTGTGATGCTCCTCATGGAAGCTGCTCCACTACAAACAGTTGTTTCCTTTACTGAAGGTGTAGTGGAAACATCACCTTTCTATTTAGTGGATCAGACAAACATTTCTTTGCGAACTAGAGTGTGGTACAAACCAGTTAGAATGAAGTCTTTAAGAAGGAGCACATTTTCTTGGACAGTTTAATTTTAGACCTCTGAGTCTTGTTACTGTCCAGCCAGAGCTTGCTAGCACTTTGGGAGTGCCAGTTTCCTTAGTGTTTGAAGTGACAGCTACATGAACTGTGACATTTTAAAAGCATGATGTCTGCTAGGCAAGTCTCAAAAGTTGTATGTGCTTGTTAAAACCCATAAATCTACATGTTCAGTTGTTACACTGCAGGTTTACATTCAGATTCCAACATTTGCTTCTTTTTCCAAAAAAATTGTATATGCTAGTGTACAGTATTTCACTGTAAAGTTATGATGACTGGAAGAACTCATGTAGTGTCACACTCTCAGACAGAGGGGGTGTTTATACCACAACCTGGAGGTGTGACTACAACTTGAGCAGAGAGCAGGGCTACCTTTCATCTGGCTTGCTGGGTACTGATAATGGTGTAGTCATGGAATCAGAAGGCCTATCAAGAGCTGTGAGCCTCTGCCATGGTCTCCAAGCACTCTGAGCTACTAGTTTCAAGCTGGGTTGGAGGGCTTCCATGAACTGCAGTTCCATTGAGTTTCTGACATGGGTAGACAAATGCACAAGGAGGCTGTTAGAAAAAAATGCTTTACAAACAAACTGTACCAGTGGTTATTATGGCTGTCAGATGAATGAGCCTGGAGTTTCAAAGAAAGGTCAGAAACCAAGAGCCCTTACCCACTTTTCCTTAGACTTAGGCTCTTTGATGATAAGGGTATGTTCCTCTTTCAGGTTAATAAAAGGCTGAAAAAAAAGGTATTTAAAATCTGTGTGAGAGTGAACCAAGGAAAGGTTCCCCAAGGACTGTAAGAACCAAAACAAATGCAGCCTCCTGGCCAAGAAATTTCTAATCCACAGATTGGATGGAATATTATGGAAAATACATACAGAAAATCTCATAGTATAACACCTGGTTGTTTCCCTAAGCATCCACAAGCCACTATCAGAGAGACTGGGCTATGTGCAAGATGCACTTCTGGTCTGACCCACTATGGCCATAGTTTCATTCTTGTGAAAAAGTTGGAATCATTTTTCATTTCCTCAGTGGAAAGAAAATAGCCACAAGGAGTTATCTCAAGGAGCTTCTCCTAGAGTTGTGCTCCTTGAGCTACCCCAAAAACAACTTAGGAAAAAGAATTGGGTCTTATTGCAGTTTGTCCTTGGAAAGTATCAGCTCTGGGATTCATGGTGGTCTAAAAAGCAAATATGTTAGAGTTAAGAGAGCACTACCACAGTGCTCTCTGCCCCGCTGTGTAAATGTGTGGTGGCTCCAGGTTATATATCCCCCTTATGCTGTTTCAGCTGCACTCAGTTGCTTCTGTAGAAGGAAGCAACAAAACTGCAAAAGGGAAAGGCAAAAAGCATGTTGGAGAAAAGTACATCGAGGACAGTAAAAGATAAGGATGCACTGAACTACGATACATGGAAGCAGTCCATGGAAAAGGTACTTTGACTGAAAAGAAATGACCATGTTGGGGATGGAGAAGATAAGGAGATACAGTAGAAGTGTATAACATCATAAATCTTTCAGAGAAAGCAGAAAGCAAAAGCTTAGGTCTGTTGCAAGGACAAGGACAAAAAAAATCAAACCTACTGCTTTGGGTACAGGATGAAAAACAGAGATAAATATTTCCAAGCCTCATTGTCTCTTCCTGAGCCCACCTGAGAAAAGGTGCTTCAGCTCTTCTTTGAAAGAGGGGAGTAAGAGAACAAGCAGAGGCACTGAGATGTCTCATGATCTGCTGGATGATAAACTGGGAGAAAACAGGAGGCAGAAAGAGTAAGAGATGCCCCTGGGGCCATGAAAACTTGCAGGAATGACTTTTAACGGTTGTCCACACCATGGGAGCATGCCAAGCAAGTGCAGAACAAACAAAAGGTACTTTCTCACCCAGGGTGTAATTACAACAATGGATGTCACTGCTACAGCATGTAGTGGAGGCCAAATTACAAAAAGCATTCAAGAAAGAATAAAAAAAACTCCAGTTGATATCAAGTCCTTTGGTGATGATGCAGCCTCAAGCACCAGGAGTGTACAAGACATGAAGTGGCACAATCAGATGGTCTACCAGAAAGGACAACTCTACACTTACTTCACTTCTTATATTCTTTCCTCAGACACCTATAGACAACTGCAAAGGTGCATCCTAGGTAGGGTGTCTTTCAGTCTGACCTCTTCAGATAGTTTTATGTCACACCTTTACGCAGTTCACTCCCTAAACAGACTGGGTTCCTTCATTAGTATTTTTTCATCTCTAATCAAAAGCTTACCAGTGAGGTGAAGCGACAACGAATCGTTCAAACAATATGCAATCTACAGGAGTGATAGATCTGGGATCAAATAGGATATATTTTTTAAATTGGTTGAACAAGCAATTATTTCCTTGAGCACAGTGGGAACCAGGGTGAGTGCTGCTCTGTTAGCTCAAGAGCACAACATCTGCAGTAGTGAGTATTTAATGGGAAACATGCGTGCCAGAGTGGATCAGACCAGTGCTCTACTGTCTTCATCAGTAGCTATTCCCAGAGGCTTCACAGGAAGGTGCAAGACATCCCATAATCAACCACTAGGAAATAATTTATCCATAAGAAAACCATCTCCTTAACTCATTTTGGTTAATGATGTCCTCTTTGCTTTGAAGGCTGATACCTTTTCCACTTTGGACCTCTTATTATTCATATAAATTCCTAACCCTGCAGAGCAGTTGGCCTCAGTAATACTTCCTGGCAGAAAGTTCCACAGGTTAATTATGTGTTAATTATTTCCCAGGTTCCTTTTAAAAAACCTGCATCCAATTCAAAGAAAATCCTCACCTCCCTTTGGTTTCATAGACTCAGGGGCTCTTAGACCTTGGCAGTTTGGGGTGGCATTGACAAGGTGGTAAGCAATCCAGCTATGCATGTAGCTTACTTTAAATGGAGTGTACTCCAGCTGCCCCCATTTTTGATAAAGATCTGAGAGCTGCAGAGATATAACGTTCCCCACAGTGATCAATCATGACTCTAGACACAAACAGATCTGCATTCTGGGATGTGCAGGTCCCCACAGAGCATATTTCCATGCCAACAAAGAAGCCATTGTGTGTGCGTGCATCTGTGTGTGCATATGTGTGTGTGCATAGCAAGTGGGGAAAGAGGTGTGCAGGATTGAAGCACAGCACGCAGACTGATAACTTCCTGAAGTATAAAGTAAACTTCTTCTATCTTTAGCACCAAAGTAAATTGCTAAACACTTGCTGCATCTGACACGAGCATACTGAGATGGTGCTTTGATCTGTAATTCTGCGTGGGCTCAGTTTCACACCACACCTAGTCTGAACCAGCTACCAGATACTCCCAAGAGCAGTGGCCCAGCTCTCACTCTCCCATCCATCGTCATCCATTTCTGATGCTTGTTTTGTGCTGGGACCACACAGATGCACATGGATGCTTTGGCTTGTTGAATAACCTGAGCACCAGGTCAGGAGCTGGTCCTGGTGACATTCCCATGGTTGATGTGGCAGGAGACATAGGTTGGGAGCACACAGCCAGCAGTTGCAGCTCACAATGAGAGGCAGCAGACACTTGTGTCAGCCTGTACTTCCCTCACCTTCAGCAGCCCTGTCTTCTCCCTTATATTGATGCTGGTGCTCCTGAAGTTATGTAACAGGTCAGGAATCTGATCCAACAAATGAAAACGTGACCATAAACCAGAAAAATACCCAAAGATACACTGCAATGGGGATAGTTCCCTCCCTCAGCTCAGTGTCTGCAAACGCTGCTGCTGGTTCTAGGGGAGAGAGAGAAGCACAGTGCTCAAAGGGCAGAAAAGCAAGGTTGGATGTCAATCTACACAGTTGTTAGCTTACAAGGACTGGAAAATTGGGTTTTTTCCACCTTTTAGTCCTTACATTCGGGAATCCCTAAACATGCTTCCAACATAGCCAGCAGCCTTGGGTTTGCACAGCACATTGCACACAGATGCCAGCCCATCGGTGCAACTGAGAATGTGAGATCCAGTGGAGTCCAGATAAAGGGAGCCTTGCAAAGAGAATAAACACAAGCATCACAGCTGGGTTCAGGGACATGAAATCAGAAGAAAAGGTGAGGTAGAAGCACATTTGTCTTCCAGGATACACAGACTTTATGACAAGAGCTCTGAAAAGTTGTATGTTCTCTCCGTCCCTCCCTCTTGGGACAGTAGCTGCTAGAACATGGTAGGAGGTGACACTTGAAAGACTGGAGCCACTCACCCAAGTCTGAGAGACCAGACAGACACCATGTCCCTGCTAGACAGGATGGACATTTTTTTCAGACCAGAACACTAAAGCTATTAACCAATGCTTAATGTCACCAGTGTTTCAGTCTTATCTTAATGGATAGGAAGGCCCCTATTTTTAGAATCAGTCAAGAATCTAAGAAGACCAGCTCAAACTGTTTCCTTCAGCATTCAGATTACATTGCTCTGACTTGGAGGAAAGAGAATAAACCCAGAGACTAAAATTTTGAAATATAAACACATGAACAAATATTTTAGGATATCATTTTCACAGGTTGTGGAGTGCTTGATGGATGTGGCTGAATGTGTACTATCACCAGAACTGCTGGCTCCTGATGCAGTAGCCATTTCCTTCCATATTTCCAGACACAGAATAATTTTTTCCATAGTCTTAGTGCTACATTGAGGAGGGCAGCACAGAACAAGGACAGCTTGCTGTTCATCTACTGGAGGTTTCCTAGGGAAAGAAGCAAGGACAAATTTACCTGTTCCAGCCTCAATGACAAAAGGACAAAGTCTGAAAACCTGGCCTTCATTCATTTTTCTGTAAATGTTGGGGATTTTTTAGCAAGCTAAAAATTATAATACCTAAATATTTGGGGGAGAACAGTCATTAAGAACATTATAATGATTTGTGCTATACTTCGGCACTAGTAGCGACTGCATTGTTTTCTTTAGAAGCTTCTGAGTGGCAAAAAAAGTGGATATAAAAAAGAAAAATAGCTAGAAATTGTACAATATTCAAGTAGACTGCAATTATGTTAAATACCATTTTAAAGCTCCTAAACTACTTTAAAAACAACACAAAAAAGGGACTGATTTACAACCTGTTTCACAGCTGAAGGGTGGAGTCCAGTAGGAGTATTTTCCTTTGGATACACTAGTAAAATAACAAACCTATATTAATCCAGCCTTGAACATAACTGCCAACGTTTTGAGTGTATCTGTCTGTTAACAGTATAGCAAGGCAGTCAAAACAGACTTTGTTTTTAAAAGGAATAAAAAGATGAAGGCACCACTAAGGCAGAAGTCAGTTATTCATTGTAATGCTTTTTGCAGCAGTGCTTCATGTCAGAAGCTGTGGAGCTGGTTTGCTTTGCCTTGTCATCAGATGGCTTGACACACAAGTCATATATGAGAAAGTCATATGCCTGTATATATAGTGTCTGTGTAGATACATAGATAGATATGTACTAGAGATTGAATTAGCAAACTTTTTTACTTGAGGAAGAAGCATGAGGTATAGATACATGTTCCAATGCACAGAGGAATCATATTTTGGCCTTGGCTCATGGGAACATTGGTAGAATAATGTCACCTACCATGTACTCTCTTTTGACTAGCTTGCCCCAATGTCATTAGCTAACAGGCATTAAGCAGGAAAGCAACTGCCTTCAGAGTCATTGAACTGAATAAGCATGTTTGAATTGAAATATTACACAGTGGGGCACAGTCATCATTGTCCAGCAAAAGGGGTAAGAGTTACCTGATACCAGCATCTCCTGCATTACATTGTCCTGTAGGAAGACATGAACTGCAAGAGCAATGTGGCTGTGAGCGATGGAATGGTTCAGCGACATCTCTCAGCAAAACTCAGCTGATCAGATCATGGTTCTAACAACAGGCTTGCTCAAAATTGCTAACAGCTTGGCAATTATTCACATCGCACAGACTATTAGAAGAACTGAGCTGAGATGTCTCTTATGGAAACTATTATAGAGCAAAGTGTTGGGCCATATCTTCTCCGTGTAAATGAACAGAGCTTGACTGAGTTAGCAGAGGTTCCCGTTTTTACAAGAGCAAAGAATGTGGCCCCTTGCTTTGAACCCTCCACACCTGCCAAAATGTCACCTTTGAGAACTGGGTGATCAAGGTTTGCTCTTTGCATTCAAAATGACTCTTTCAGCAAGTCCTTGAACACAGGTAAAGTAAAATAAAGTAATTGAAACATTCCAACCCATACTTAAAAGAAAATTAAATAAAATAAAAGACAGACTTGCAGCAAAAGAAAGGATTGTGCTCTTTTCTTGCTGCCAAAGTCTTCCTCAGTGGGAAAAAGTTTTACTTTTGCTAGTTTGGCACGTAGGTTCAGGCAACGTGGTGGAGACTCAGGCCTGCCCCAACATCAACACCTGGCAGAACACAAAAGACATGGGATAGGAGGAAAACACCTTTCTGGGGTACATTGGGATCTTGTGGAGCCACACTGCTTAATGCCTTCACCATCATTAGTCCAAAGATGTCAGTAAGAGCTTTTCACTGTGCAGGTTACACTACAAACATGAGTGAAGAAATCTTCCCTGCATAATGTAACTTCAGATACAGGAAGCAGAAGTTTAAGTGCATAAGCACATGCAACTATAACATAAAAACATGTTTTATTACAAGCAGCTGACTGACACATCTGTTCCAAAAGGGACATGTTGGACATCCTTACTGTCTATGGCAGAATAGGTACATTTCTGGGTTGAAGGCAACTGCTATCATCATGCTTTTGCTTTGCTTCATAGGTACAGAGAAGTAGTCCAGCACCATTCTCCAGTTAGCTTCCTGCTAGCACACCCATGTTAAATTCAGGATAACACTGACACCCCAGCTAGCTAGCTCAGTCAGCTCCAAAATTACAGTTCTCATTTTATTGAGGAAGGTTCATAATTCCATGGCAACATATCTATGACTTGGGCTCCTCTGTGCTCTCTTCATGCAAAGCAATAAAACGTACCAGTGAGCTCCTGACAAGATTGAAGCCAATGGGACTCTCACCATCAGCATCAAAGGATCAGGATTTCAATACATGCTATAGCTCAGTCTGTATCCCTGGTTTGGAAAGTCACTTCATGAAACATTTATCCATATATTGCTTTTGGGAGTGTTTCTTATTTCCCTCTGCCTTTATTTTCTCTTCTGACAGGGATAACACTCAGAGCTTTATAAACCATAATTAGCAAGTTTCAAATGCACTTTGAAATCTTGAGATAACAGTATTCTACAGGTGCACTGTGTATTTATTCTTAACACTTCAGGCTAGTGGTCCCTGACCTAGGAGCTGCAAAAGCCATAGCTTACAGAGATGGGTTGCAAGTTCAGTGAAGTACAAATAGCAAAGTAGTGCTCACAAGAAACCGTGACATCAACCTAGAAGTAGTATTGGGAGTGAGGTCACAAACCTGGTAGTGAAACCAGATGACAGGTCCATCAGTTCTGCTAGGTTCAGAATAGCTTAAAAGAGCATGTTTTATACCAATAAATGTGTTTCCACTCCAGGCTAAAATGCAAAGTCTCACAGATCCGCTCTTTTGTTGAGCTCTCCCTCAAGAGAACAAGAGAAAGCTCTGCCTTTGCCAGTGATCCACTCAGTTAGATTTTACTTCGATATGTGTTAAGAAATTGGAACAAGATTTTAAACAAATGTGTACCCTGAAAAAAAGCCTTAACAGACTCAAACCTTTATTTGTCATGACTTTGCATTATCTGAATAATAATAATAATCATAATCATAAAAAACCTCTGAGACATACTGCGAACATCAGATTGGCTACAAACTTTACTGCATAGAAAACTTCCCAGCAGGTGACTGTAATCCTTCTAGAAAGGACCAGGGGTGGATCAGCAGTACCTTGGGCAGTTAGATGCCCATATCTTATTGGATTTACACTGTGATAATCTAAGCAAAAAAATATTGCTTCTTGGGTTACTTCATCAAAATTCTGAAATTTTGGTTCATGATGCCATGCTTAATATGAGCACTTGGCTTATTTTCTTGGTTTATCGATGGTAAATCACCATTGCCTTCTACTTGTTACAAAGCTTACTGTTTCTTCCTGGGCATCAGACTCTCTCTTCATCTTATAAAGCATATTTAATTTTTAAGGAACATTATCTTATAGAAAATGTTTTTCATAGGGCAGTGGGAAAAAAATAAAATAAATTTCATCTCCCCTCCAAAGGATTTTCATTTATGCCCATATAGGATTCATTCCTTAAAATAAATACTAAAACCTCAGAGAAAATCCTTGTGCGGGGTTTGTAAAGGGAAAAAGTACAGTGTAAATGGGAGCAGTGGTTTGCTGCAGCCTGAGCCCCACTGGTATCCTCAGTGAGCAGAGCAGCAGACCAGGGTTTTTACTGGCCTCTGTTGTGTCTGTTGAACTGTTGCTCCGTCTTTAGTGAAATCTCAAGCAACAGAAATCTTCTATTAAAACCACCTGCGCAGCTTTGTCAGCCGAGCTCCCCGCTGTCAAGGAACTTAGCTTCTTAAGCCAATACAAGTCATTAAGAAGAAGGTGAATTAGAGATTTAGACGTTGCCGATAGTAACTATCTCTTATCAATTGATATCTTCCTCTGATAAAGCAGCACTCCATGGCCAACCCCCTCCCCTGCCTTATCCGCACAGACCCTGACCACTGGATCTAATTACGGGTGAGGAACACCAGGCCCTCGTCAGCGCTGAAAGGCCATCAGTAGGCCTATCCATTAATAACTCTCCTGTGCGCTGTACATTGTAATTGTCAGACTGCAATTTACAGTAATCCTCCAATGCAAAAACTTAAAGAGCTGCAGCTGATTTGAAATTCATACAACCAGTTGAAAGAGAGAAAAACAAGATGCACGGGTTAAAAGGCCAAATTGTGCAAGTGTGTGCGCTGAGTGACAGACATTTTAGTACTAGCCTGGGACCATATTTTAAAAGGTCACTGAAAACTTTTGGCTTGGGCCCTCTGACAAACAATGAACTTTCCATATATTTATTTGCCATCTCTTTGTTTTTACAGCAAGCAGAATAAATGAGTTAAATGACGTTGTGCGGGTCTGCACATTGTCAGCACAGGTTATAAGTCATTATTAAACTCCATCAAATCAGACCAAACCCGGTCTAGGCAATGAGACTAAAAGTTATTTGCATTCCTTCTGTCATAAAAAATCATATCCCCTTACCCAAGACTTTCGTTTCTTTATTAAATGCAGCCACAAGAGTATTTCAGGTCTGGCAATGTGAGCTCAGGAAAACCTACTCTGTATAACTCAGTGTAACAGCTTAGAACCGATTCCACTAAAATGTCCCAGTTGAGTGTATCTGGGCACTCAATCAAGACACACATATTACTTTTAAATAAGATTAGCCTTTATATTTTGCTGCTTAAGTTAAAACTTTTCATGTCATTCTCTCATTTTATGTAAACTCCAGCATAATTCTGTTTTAGAGAATACTTCAAACAAATTAAAACCCTCAACTTGAACGTGTCTAGCAAAACTTGCCTAATGGCATACCAAGCTGTTTGGTGACACTAAAACACTTTTAAATAAGATGAATTTTCCCTGCGTTGCCGTGGCTTTGTAATTATTGCTGCTGAACAGCACACGCCTCTGGTTACAATGGCAAAAGCAGTGGCTTGTGCTCTGAAACTTATTTGACAAATAACTTACAAGTGACCTGCAACATCTGTTTAAAAAATCGTCCTTTGGTATCTGCCTCAAGTCGAGTTCAGCATTAATTATGAAATGCAAACATATCATCTGGGGCCAAGGGCAGCATTTACACATACGCAAGGCACGGCAGGGGGAGGGGAGAGCTGCAGATGCCTTCCTTACGCCAGTCAAGGGGAAAGAAAATGTTTATGTAAACCTCCACCCAAGCTACCAGCTTATAGTGCCACACTAGTGAGATCCAGCTATGCTCAGTGATAGGCCTGACTCCAGCAGTGCTGAGCTTGTGGGCACTCAGGGAGGCACAAGCCATGGTGGTACAGGGCTTGGGGAGCTGGGCAGTGGTGCCCAGCACCTTCAGCCACCCTGGATGTGACCTGGAGCAATGGGAGCACAATATCTCCAAAACCCAGCCCTGAGCCTTGCTTATCTGGAAGGTGCCAGCAACAGCTACAGAGGTGTGGAAGTCACAGCAAATCCCTCAGCAAATCCCCTAGAGCTACAACCACCTATGTGACAAGCAAAGGGCTCCACACCCCAAGGAACACAGGTGATAGGCTTTAGAAAAAACTAATGGTAGCCCAATTTACACTCACAAAGTCCTATAGTGATGGAAAAGATGTGTTCTTCAGTCACTAAATTTTAAAACCTCTGTGAAGCTCTATCTCTAGACAGTTTGCTGCTGTGCAGCTTGGTGAAGTGTCAACTCAGGATGAGATTCAACTCATGGTACAAAAGTAGATAGAGGAGTGAAATAGAGCACTTCTCTCTTCAGAGAAGGGAAAAGTTTTTTCAAGGTCTTATATGTCTTTTTTATGTCAGTAAAAATAAAAAGAAATTCTGACCCTATGTAATCCCAAATTACATTATTTGGGATATGATTTGAAAACTATCCAGCAAGATTTGATTCAAACAACATGTGCAGTACAGATTTCCCTTCACATCAATAAATATCAATAGTATAACTATTGAATATAAACTTTTAGAGAACAATTTCATTATTGCAATCAAAATAAACTGCTTCTAGCCTATAGGGAAACATATGAGAAATACAGTTGGACAATACTGAAAATCAATATTTCTGCAGCTTTAAAAGATATTCGCTGGTAAGAGATCAAAGACAGATCTAAAAGTTTACTTTTGCAGATCTTTCGCTCTGAGCTGCTTTTGTCATTTAGCTTCTTATACACCAACTTAACCAGCAATCAAGCTTAGCCATCAAGTGATAACATTCCTGCAGCTAATTGTGGCTTGTTGGAGTCTACTTAGGAATATTATTAAAGTGTCCTATAATTCACATTTTGTGTGAAAAACTGGGACTTGAAAAACACCTGCCTAAACAATTCATAAACACACTGCACAGAAAATATGTATGGTAATTCACTGGATTTACAACCGTCATATTATATTAAATGTACAGAATCAAAATTTATCACTTATTACACAGATTCTTGTTTTAATAATATCTTGTACAATATACCTTCTCTCCCAAAGGATCCTGAAGCACTTTAAAATCATACATACAGGAATTGCTTCATTCACTGTGGAAATACAGCTGCCTCTGGAGTGGAGTGGGGGTTAGGGGAGGAGAGTAATTGTGCACAGCAGTTATAAACACTGACAGTCCAGAGAGATGGTTGGGGACAGGGTGTGGAGAAAATTACACCAAAGTCTCAGGAGCATAATATAAAAGGCATAACCCCAGTTGCAGGTGAGGCTGGTGCGTAGGCAGCAATGGCAGGACATGCGCTGATTCCGGTAATCCTTGTGGTAACCATCACCTGTGAGCTGTCCTGGCCCTGGAGCCAAAGTTCAGCCATTGGCTCCAACCCTCAGGCAAGTAGGGCAAGACCTATCAAACCCATCCCTACCATGCCTGCTGTCTATGGCATGGCTAGTACAGAAACTATACCTTTACTGTTGGCACAGCAGACAGGCCACAGCTCTTTGCATCACAAGCCTGTTTCGGATTCAAGGCAGAATTTTCACTATTGCAGTTAAGACATGGAGTCCTCACAAGAATGACATGGGAAGAGTCGCAAGCTCTAAACTTTTGCAGAAGGAGGGAACATTCAGGGTAAGATGGCCCTTGCATCACAGGACTTGTTTTGGAAGTGGCAAAAACTGGTGAGTGACTTCTGCAGTACCTGGTGGCTAAGCTCAACCTCTACTTCTTTTAAGGTTCTGCTTTGGTTGGTTTCTTCTCAGTCCCTCCTACATGTGCTGCTGTCACCTTAAAACCTGATGCTGGAATCAGTGAACTTTAGCTCTGTGTGTTTCTACCATTGCCCAGCCCTCCTCCCTAATGCTCACCCCTTTTCTGGTGAGCTGATTTACGAGCCAAGTTGCCCAGGTCTGTTCCCTTTCCTCTCTCTATTTGAGGTGTGTCTGAATCTTGGCATTTCTTCTGAAATATTTCCAGCCTACAATTTTCTCCATTTGTTGATACATCTGAGGCATTTATGCAGGTCCCCTATCACTCCTTGCCTCAGTTATTGCAGTTTCTGACACACATCAACACCCACACCCTATACAAAAAGCAGCTGCTATATATCTAGCATAGATTATATACTTATGTTTAGTTTAGTTCCTGCAGCCTATGTTCCATAAGCTCTGTTGCAATTTATTTAGCTGCTGCATTAAGTAACCCTTCACCTTAGCACAACTGCCAATAAACCAACGTTACTTTCCACGAAAACTTCCACAGAGATTGCTGTATGGTTATTTTATACTAATTTAGGGACTTTCAACCCAATATTAAGTTAAATAAGGAGTACCTTCGCACTGCACATGCACAAGGATGGGTGCAGGCACTCACTCAGCTCTGCAAGCTGGGTCAGGAAGGTCTAATTTGCCTTTCTCCTTTGCCTTGCCATGGGAAATGGTGCTATTTGGGAATTCAGCCATCTATGACACGCAGTGCTTGGTGCTCAGTGCAGGAACTTTCTAGCTGATGAATTCCACAGAAAGGACAACTTCTTAAAGAACATCAAAGGCATTTGGTCCAGGAAAAAAATGGTTACTACGTCTTCCACAGATCCTTTCCCATCTCCATCAGCAGCAACTTCAACACCGTTGTTAAGGCAGAGTTCTAGGGACATTTGCCCTTACTTTCAGTGAGCTTTTTGCTGGTGTGGCCATGGCACAGCAGCCAGTTAGCAAGACAGGAAATACAGCTGCCTCTGCCATGCTTGTTTCTCTAATGAGATCCCTTTTGCCTGAAGCACAGGTACTATGGAAAGCTGGGAGGAAGGCGATGAGTGTTGCTGGCAGGAACATAATGCCCTGCTCTTCCAGCTAGAATCACTCTGAAAGCAGTAATATCTTAAAATTAGTGCTGCGAAATGCTATTAAATGCTACAGATGTGTTAGAATAGGGCAGATCTCAGCTATCAAGACACGGAGGCTTGACTGAATGCAGGTAGGGTTTTATTGTGACAGCAGAGTCTTGCCTCTATTTAGGAGAGAGACTGGAGAGTGAACACATGAAAGCAAAAATGGCTGGTGTAGACAGCTGTGGTATAAGAACATGGAAGCAGATGTCTATGCTTAATGATGTGTTCACTGATGCTTTTGTTAATGCTGATAGTTGTGAATTAGGCAACTGGTACAATCATAATGCTGTTCCTCTACATGACTTAAATTCTCACTTATAAAACAAAAGTTTAAAAATTTGCCCTAAAATTGATGGTAAAGTGCCACTCAAGTACTTCTGTGAAAACTAGTTTCTTAAAGGAATATATAGTTGAAGATTGGACTGGTGATCCCTCAGTCCCCTCCTGCAGCTCAGTGCTTCAGTGTTGGTAAGTGAAAGCTGCAAATTTAGCATCATTTTATGACAAATGCTGGCCCAGCTGCAACAATTCATACTTCCTTCCCTGCTTCAGGCCAAGTGGCAGTAGAGAGGGGATCATTCTCACCTCAGCAAGAGATGAACACGGCCCTGGAGTAACTAGTGGCTCCCTGGCCATGGTGCAACTAGATGAAAACTCTTCTCGCCCCATCATCTTCCCCGAATGAACATTTCCTGCTTCAAGTTACAGTGTGGGGTCCATTTCCTCAGTTGAATCCCAGCCCTGAGTGAGGAGGAAGGGGCCTGTTATTTACTCACCTCGTGTTGAAAGGGTGGTCTAAGGGAAGAAAAACTGAACAGTGCCCTGTGACTGCTGATGTGGCTGCACTGAAAGCATAAGAAACGGATGGGAGTTAGCTCAGATGCAGCTGTCTGCAGAGTGCACACCTGAAGTTACCTGAAACATCCTAAATGTTAATAAAAGCTGTGAGGAAGATTGCCCTCATTCCTCTCCTGTAAATCTTGCCCACCAGGAAAAGAAAATGGAGCAAGCTGTTGGATATTCATGACAATAGATAGGCTATCTCAAAAGTAGGTAGCTGGCAAATGTGCCACCCTTTTCACAGAAGAGCCTCAAAAGCAGAAGAAAATAGAAGAGGCTGCCTTTGCACATCACTGCATTTCTCAACTTTTACTCAGCATCTAGAAGCTACATCTATTATAAGTGAAGGACTTTTAAGTTCAAATACACACAAATTGCAGAGCCCAGGTACATCTCTTACCATGGACTTCAGTGGGAGCTGGACAGGAACCCAAAACTACAGGAAGTTTTCAAGTTAGCAGAAGAAAATTACTTCAAGGTAAGAGTTAGGATGAGGCTTCCAATAAAATATGTATAAAAATGTAAATAAAATAAAATTATAAAGCTGGTAAGTGGAGGTGGTTAAGCTGCAAAGTAAATTATATTGTTTTCATAACATATGTAAGGCCATTGGTTATTTTACTCACCAAGTTAAAGTATTGTTCATGTTCTATAATAAGGACATAATCACAGTTATGAGAAAAATAAAATCCACTTATATTTCAGTATTGCCTATGTCCACTGACATGGAGATTTCCTCTAAGGAACGGATCCTGCACCTGGACTCTAGCACTCTAGCAGGAGTGTTAATAGAAAGCTAGCCAAGCACCAAATTTGCTGCTCTGTTTCTGGATTTGAAGTTATGATTACTTTTGTTACTACCCCTTTTCAGGGCAAACACATTCAAAAACTTACTCCCCTCAGTCTTTACTGAAATTCCTTTTTATGTATGGTTTTACTTAAGAAGACTAGCAGCCAACCAAATAGGTAACTTAGCTCTATTAATTCCAAAATGAAACATTTACTATTTTAATGAGATGAGAAACCAATATCTGTAAACTTCCTCAGACAGAGGTATTCTCTTTTCACTTCCTACAAAGTGACCACTGAGGCTTGTCAGGATGACAAATGATAACTACCCTGAAAATGTGTCTTGATGTTATAGTTCTAGTGAAGTTAATTATTCCTCTTTTTAAGTCATACCTGATATTCCTTCAGAGGCAGGAAGAACCCAGTCATTGCTGCATTCTGAGTAACTTTAGTTTATAAAACTAAAAGGATCTTTATTTTACATTATGCAGTTTCAACACCATTGCTAATGAGGTGTACCAAAATCTACAGTAAGGAGGTAATGCTCCCATACTTGTCATACATGCAGTCATCTGAATGCTTCACATTACTACCCAACAGGAGATGCTCCACTTGCTTTGAGGCTCAAGTTTAGATGGCCATTCCTCGTCTCATTCCTCTATAATGAACAGGAAGATTATGGCATCTTTAACTATTTTTATTGTTTTCAGGCCTATTTTCCTGTAGAAAATCTGAGGAAAGTTTTCTGATTTGACCCAATTGCTACAACTTGGGATGTGGGTGCTGTGTTATGACCTCTTGCTACAGATACCCTACTAGCTTAAAGAGCCTTACCTACCAGTGCTATCAGTGTCAGGGTGGAATCTAGAGTGGGAAGAAAAAAGGAGTCGAAATGCCACAGAAGATCCACAAGGTTCCTCAGGATTCTCAGCTGAGAATTGTTTGCTTCAATACAGCTGAGACAAGGAACAAACTCACAACTGTTGAAAATGATTCATCCTTCTTCCAAGTCCCAGAAAAGAGGTACCACAGCACCTGTAAGCAGTTCAGCAGGCTTTTCATTAACTGAAGACAAAATGCATAGCAGAAGTTGCCCAATGGAGATGCCAAGAAACAAGAAACATTGGGATGTTTTCAAAAAGGAAGACTCCTAACCTTTGACTGGCAGGTCTGTGAAAAAAGACACGACACTGGTATGCCAGTCAAAGCACTCTACAAACATGCTTTCAGTATTCAGGGTAAGTGAACTATTAATGGAAAACAAATAGAAAAAATAATTCAAATCAATGTTGTTAGACTATTAGCTAATATTAACATGTTTTTCTTAAACTGTGTTGAATTGTGCAAACCTGTTACTGAACCCTTGTGCTCTGGGGCCTCCCAGCTCCAACAGAAATTTTGCAGGTATAATGGTCAACACAGAGATCAATTGTAACATGTATACCATTTTTAACCTAGCGTCCCTTAAGAGTCTTCACATAGCTATGAAGACAGTTCATTCATCAGAGGAATGAGACAAGCAGACTTGTCTTTAAAACAAGGTCAAGAAATAATGTTTTCACAATTTTTTTTTTCATTTTTTAAATGTAGACCGAGATCGTAATTTTTTTTGTAAACTCTAGAAGATTTATGGAAAGATTAAGAAGAAAATAAAAAAAATAAAACAAAAGGCCAATACAAGGTGAACAGACCATAACTTTATTGGAGATATACTCAGCTACAATTATTACAAAAAAACTATTAAAGGTAATTGTGATCCATAAGGTGCAGATTGCAAACTTCTGCAGCATGATTACAGTATGAATGAATTACATTTTATGTCCCTTAAAGACAGCTGCAGCATGTGATGGTAAATATTTTATTGTCCATCAAATTATACTTGTTATTCATTCTATTTGATTTTAACCATCTTTTCAGTCAAACTATTTACAATAAAAATGCCTGCAATTTCCAATTCATGTTCACAAACATTTTTCTCCCCAACTTGCTGCTGCAGTAAATTCTGAGTGCATCTACAAAGCAATTAAAGTAGTCTGTGGTTGCCATTCAAATAAAAGAGGTAAAAAACCCAAGGACTTAATTGGATAAAATTTAAGAAATGTAGTTAACTTGACAGAAGTTAAAATTAACTGCTAGTGGAGTATACTACAATGACCTCTAGGTACTTGCTAACAAAATTCAGATTGAGTTACAGTTGATATATAGATTACATTTCATGGTCATGAACTGTAGTGTTTTAAGTTTTAAACCTAATATGAAAGTAAAGAAACTAACTTCTTGAAAATTAGAGCAATTGGAAAAGGATCAATGTCAGTAATTAAGTACCAAAAATCAAAATCCTTCTCGCTTCACTCATGTAAAGAATACAGATTTCCATGAGAATGTTTTTGTAGGGAACCCCACTCAAAACATACAAACTCAGAATAATGTCAGACAGAGGCAACTGTAGTATCACAGCAGACCACAATGCTATTTGTCATTTTCAGATTACGTGTGCTGCTGTGACTGGGCTACAAGGATTTCACTTTCTGTACAGATAAATGCATGTAGCATAGTTATGTCATATTCAGTAACTTAAATCCCACATCTTCCAGTTTACAGTTCTATAGTTGCTTACAAGGAGGAAAACCCAAACTGCAACATACATATAAGCACAAGATCTTCAGGGATGTAAAAGAACACAGTTCCACTGATTAAAATGATACCACATAAATTTGCACTACTGAGGATCTGGAACCTCATCCCCGGGCCATCACTGTATTCCTCCCCAGCATGGAAATTGGTTCTTCTCCAAGTTCTGTACTCTGCAGTCACAACATACTATTGTGTAATGAAACTTAAAAATAGCAGGCTTTTTTTCTGTGTGGACTTTAGCAGCATCAAAATGAACAAACACTTCAGAAGTTGCTACTGGGTACTCCAACCACATTACTAGGGACTGTCTTCTTGCAGAATCTACATTATACACATATGTTGGTTTGTTCAGACATAATTACTGGAGTGTCAGAGGTCATTCTAATTTTAGTTACTTCACATAACAGTAAAAGGATGTAGTAGAAAAAAAATAGCTTTAAAATACAATCAAGAGTTGTTACACATCTTTGATGTATTTTTCTACCTACAGTAAAAATGCCACAGACATTACAAATGACCTATTTAAGTTGTGCAAGTAAATGACACATTGCAGGCATTATAATTATCTTTTTCAAATTCAGTAAATCAGAACAGCAGCAAGGCCGAACCACATTTTTTCCTCTGTTAAGCATTTTTTCCTTGAAATGAGGTAAAGCATGGTACCAAGTGCAATGCTTATTTGTGCTACATGAACAGAACAGCGCAAAAAAAGCCATAAAAATAAAAACGCAGCATAGTTAGGAGGACTGTTTAAAGTACAGTATAACAAGACTTAGATAAAAAAACCCAACAAAACAAAAGCAAGGTTCATGCCAACTAACCCCCACACTGTTTATGATGAGCTTGTGTGGTTCTCTTGAAGATGGGTTGCAACAGTCCACTTACACTTGTGCTTATAGCATGTCAAGTGATTTCTATTCCAACCTTCCAATGATCAGATTTAGGTCTTTAATAGCATACTCTGTCCGATATTAAATTCATACCAACTGCAGGGTAAAAACACACTGATGTATAATGTCGAAACCAATGTGAATTTTCTATCTCAAAAGATAAAAAATATTTCAATGAGGTCACACCGGAAAAAAATACGGCATTTAAAACATTTAAAAATGCATCAGCAGCAGAAACTACTATAGAGTCAGCCACTACACATTTCAGATTTCCAATTCATAGGCTTTTTCTAGTAACAAAGTGATCATTAAACTATTCTGAAACACAGAGCAAGTTCAGTTCATTTTCTTTGCATCAAAACACTCTACAGCACTTTACTATTAACAATTACCTGAAACCCCTGAGAATCTATAACCTTGTAACAATCAGCAAGAAATTTTATGTGTTCAAAGATTAACTTAAAATTTAGTTTTTCATAATCCAGTTAAAACTACTTAAGACTTTCTTGATGGTCTGATTTTTTTCTGCTGATTGAAATCTGGCCAGAAACATAAAATTGTTAACATTAGTGATCCTGTATTTTCTCTAAGAAACTTCATTCCTACCACAAATAAAGAACTTAAACCAGTGACTTTTTTTTCTTTCTTCATAAACAGCTAACTCAAAGCAATTTACCTTTGAAAATTCAGACTGCATGTTTTAGTGTTCTACCTCATTTGTTTTATAATCATAGAATAGCCAGGTTGGAAGGGACCTTAAAGATCATCTAGTTCCAAGCCTCCTGCCATGGGCAGGGATGCCACACACTAGACCAGGTTGCCCAGGGCCACATCCAGCCTGGCCTTGAACACTGCCAGGGATGGGGCAGCCACAACCTCTCTCGGCAATCTGTAACATCAAAAATTGCAGGTCTTGTACTTTTCTGTTATATTTTCATGACTGAAGTACCAAACAAATGCTAGAATTTTTTATACACTAGTATTTTAATTATTGGTCTGACTACTGTAACAATACTGCTTTCAAATATAAGAATGGTCCTTTTTGCAGAATGAAAAATGACTGAGATAGAAAATACATCACCTTTTGAAAATTGTATTTCAGAAAAGCTTAATGTCTATCCCTTGTCACTAAGGCATTTTATTTTTTGTTAAGAAAGCCAGAGCTGACAGTTTTTGCTTTGTTTTAGTGTGCATTTGTGAGGAAAGGAATAGGGTTTAAAAGCAGGAAATACAGTATTCATTTGTAATTTAATACATAAGACACAGCATCAAGTTCAAACTATTGTGCTGGAAAACGTTAAAAACCCTTGCTCTGCTTTCTCAAACTTCAAGCATAATTTAACAGGGCAAAATTGCAGCAAACCTCTACTGATATTGGTGGGAATACGAGACCCACAGCTTTTTTAAAAGGTAAATTAAGAGGTATTATAGTTACAGTGCAAAAAATTAAAATTTCAAGCATAATATATAAACATAGCACCAAAACAGAAAAAACCCAATGCATGCAAAAAAAGAAGGAAAAGAAAAGAAAAAAAAAAAAAGAACTGAGGTATTTAAGTGAAGAGTGCCTACAAAAATCTAATTAAAGTATAGGCAAAGCCTAAAAAATAAAAGTATGATTTCCCTCCCGCCCCCAGTAGACCAAAACACCAATGACCTAGTTTCTCTAAATTAAGGACCTAAATCACAGATGTATCAAAAGTACGGCAGTTATATCTCAAACATCAACTTTCATGTTAACAGCACAGCTTTGGTAGGTGAAATACGCATGCAACTCTGAAAAGTACAGTAAGAAATTTACGTGGAAATATCTCTTTAAGTGTAAAGGTGCTCTGTTTGTTAAATACATAACCAATTGACTATAAAATCTGCAGCATATTTTAGGTGTGATATGTCTAAGGTTATTTTGTTAGAGTGACAGTTTGCACTGTGCAATTATTTCCAGTATTGGAACTACCTAGCTTGCAGGTTTGTGTAAAATTTTGGAATTTTAGCCAAAGACCATACTTTGTTTATGGTATTAAAAAAAACTGTAGACTAACCACCTCCTCAGAATTGTTAAAAATAACCTAATTATATATATATATGAATACAATTTCTATTATAATCCTGTAATAAGTCACAGCTACAGTAATGAGTTGTACTGTAAATATAGAGCTGTATCATTTTAAAATGCATAACAAAATGAAGGGAATGTAAAACAGTTTGTTCCAAAAAAGATCAGAAATTAAAGATTATTAATGAGGGTTTATTTATTTTTAAGGCAAGAACCTTTTTTTATGCAAGACTGTGTGGCATAAGGAAATTGAAATTTCATTCTACCTATATGCCAGCCATTTCAATTAAAATCTGTCCCTAACAAATAAGTGCAATAATGATTGGGAATGCCATCTCAATGTAAAAAGATGACATGGAGAGAAAGAGGAAGGAAAAAAAAACACAAACAAAAAAGAATACTGGCACACTTACTCTTTCTTATACCCAATCATCCAGTACAGTTAATCAACTGCTTTATGACTGGCACTAGTGCACAGATTGAAGAATTTCAAGATTACTATATATAAATCTAGCAACTGCATTAGGCATAAGCTCCCTGGCCTTCTAACACTAAGCAAAGCTGTACTGACAGTAAAAGTAAACCAAAAAGACCTGACAACAATTATTCTGAACACTTGCTAAATGTCATCATTAAAGCACTCTTGTGATTAAACAAAGCAGAAGTGAGGAAAGAAGACAAGATTGTGTTTGCGCAAAAAACTATAACTACAATTACTTCCAAAATTTTATACATGTTAAATGTTTTGTAATCTATTCTGTTATCAAACTTTAAATTCTGTCTTCCAATTGTTCCTCTCGACATCAACGTTTTTAAAAATTTGCTTTATTTGTATGTGGGTTTTTTTCCTCCATTTTGTTTGTTTTTAAGAGGCGTCTCAGCTGTTTGGAACCTGAGGTTGATTTGCTTTGAGGCTTCGTAGTGCTCTTCTCGCAGCTGCAGACTTGGCAATCCTGTAGCTTCTGCCAACACCTTTAAACTTTCCCTTTCCTACAACTTCCACTGTTACTCTGACCTTTCCATCGTAAGTTCTTTCTGCAGGACTGCAAAAACATACACAAGAATTAATTACTTACTGCCTAGGCAAGTTAATGTGAAATAAGAGACCAACGTTCTCTTTTCTACAGAAGTTAAAGCAGTAGTTAAACAGAAATCATTACTTTTCTCAGAAAGCTCTACAAGGAAAAAAATCAGTGAACATGATTATGCTAGCTGCTTCGTGCAAAAGACATTAAAAGTAATCTATGACATTTAAAAATCCCTAGTAGTTAATGAAACACAGCTTAAAACCAATTTTTGGCAGTATCTACCAAAGGAAGTGTGTTCTTACCTAAATTTGGCTGTCTCCGGCTCCATCTCCAGCAACTCTCTTACTGGGGAACGGGGCACATTAGCAGAAAATTTTTCTGTTTGGAAAAAAAAAAAAAAGAAAAAAATTAGCTATGATATCTCCATAGCATAGCAGATGGGTCTTAATTATTATTCTTATTTTCTGAAAGCTGATAATACCTATTAATGGCCTCATCATTGGATAGTACACTTGCCAAACCATTTCCAAAGACATTCCACTATCCATATAAATGGCACCAGCAAGGGATTCAAATATATCCCCCATGGCCTTTGGTACTTCAATGTCTTCCTCTTTTTCTTCATCTTCTTCAGATCTTCTGAGCTGTTTACAATTAAAAAAAAAAAGATGAGGGAGAGAGAAGGGGAGGATAAAAGAGAAAAAAAATTGCTTTGAAAATAAAACAAAGATCTTCAGAAATGTAAGCTTTCTTATCCTGAGCTGCTTCCTCTAAATTTTTCACTGACAACTTTCTACAATGAAATTGTTCTTTTATTCCTCAATGAAACAAAGTTGCTGGGTATGTAATTTTACAGAAGTGGAAAAAAAAAATTCGCAAACACCTTCCTGTACCTTAAATGCTTTGTGAATTCCTCCTGTAATAATTCTGTAGGATTTCACCATGGGTCTTTTTTTTCCAATAAATGATAGAACCAAGTCTGTTTCTTAACACTAGAAAGCAACTCATAACAAAGGAAGAGTTCATACATTAAACATCTTCTAGGAGACTAAAATCTCTAAGTCCAACCTCTAGATGAAAACTGGATGTACCTTTCCTTATCTCACTTACCCTAGAAGACAAGCATGAATCAAGCATTAGCCAAATAAGCCATTAATAACTGATAACCAGCAAGATCACACTGAGCTAACAGGCACACTTAAGTATTTTTTAAAATGTTGTAGGCAGTGTTTTTTTCTATGCAACTAATTTAAAGTAATAGTCTATTCTCATTGTTTAAACTTTCAGTGTACATTTCAAGGTCTGGAGTAAATCTAAATCTTTAATAAAAACACCTCAAATGCATATAGTATACATTCACCTAAGTCCAAAGTAACTCAAAACCAAATATTTTGATCATTACTCTCCTCTGCCTAAAGATGAGCAAGTTTCTTTCAATCTTTCCCCCCACAGCTACCCTCTTACTCCATTTGGTTCCTATGTGAGGTTTAAAACTCAGTTCAGTCCTCTTAAGAGTCACCATAATACTTCATAAGCTAGTCCCACACAGTATTTCTACCTAAAAGAAATCAAACAAGTCAGACCTGATGTGTACACACTCCAAATGGGAATTGTGATCTTAAAAAACAAATTCAACTGTTTTGAATAGTGTATTTCATTCTAAGTGAAAACTGACACACTTTTGAGTTATACTGAAATAACAGAAGGAGAGAAAAACAGCTATAAGGCAAGGGACAACAGATGTTTCAGGAGTGAGATTTGAAAAAAGAAAAGCAGATGAAGTGGAGACACACATGGAAACCAGTCTAGTTGGCATGAACTGCAGAAACAAAGACTCTGGCATTAACTCTGATGAAATAAGAGTTTCAGTAATTCAGTGCCAGACCAAGATAGGGAGCAGGCGTAGGGAGAGTGAAACACGAATTTTATTTGAAACAGCTATCGCACAATTTGGTGCAACTTTGGTGGAAGTTTCTAGGCAATCTTTGCATACTAGTAAAAACTGAACAAAGAAAGGTAAAAATCACCATGAAATCTTAAAATAACTTTATAGCCTTTTCACTTGTATTGTGAAGAAAAAAAAAAAAAGACAAGTTTGTTCCTCTGATATAAAATAATTTATACTATCTAAATTTCAGTGACAAGTTTCTGAGTCTATCTTTTCTGAATCTTCCCATAAAACACATGGATTTTACTCTGCAACAGTGCAAAGGCTGTAAACACATACATGTAATTGAAGTATTTTGATTTCCAAGTTCTAAATTGTCTATCAGGAAGAAGAAAACACTGAAGACAAAGATAACATGTTTATTTAGTGCTGGAGGAATCTCAGACAGTATTTTCTGAAAGAGTTGTCAAAGCTTTTCAGAAGAGAAACTATTAGTGATACCTATGGGGTTAACACTTTGAAAGAAAGGATAATGAGACAGTCCGTCTCTCCAGGACCCAGATCAGAATTTGATTCACAAAGCCTTTGTTCATACATTTTCCGAGCAGCTTATCTAAATGAGTTAGTTTTAGTCCATTCTCCAGCAAATAGATGTTCATTATCATTAGCTTTCCTCCACAGCACAGATATAACATGTTCACAAGTCTTCAGTTAAACTACTTTTCAAGTGGCTTATTTGAAAGATGCATATAATGTTTCCCTGGCTAACATAAAGCCTTTAGGAGCACAGTAAACACACTTCAGTATAGTGCAATAGCACCTGCTCCAGGAGAAATCATCAGAATAAAAATGATGAAAATCTTTGTCAGTGTGCTACACTGAACAATGCAAGCATTGTGTCAAAGTAGCATTGTTCATGATGTTGCATGGCTATCTTATCCTGAATAAGCATTATGTGACTTAGTAACTTTGTCACAATTTTGTAGTATAGTAGCACTTCCAATCAGTGAAAAAAGCAAGCTAAGTAGTTTCCCCCAACATCGTTTTAAGCAAAATAGGGACTGAAATCAAGTGTCAGAAAAGTCTAGAGCTAACTGGTTTCAATTTAATTTTCTGAATGTTTTTACTGACTTTATACTTCTGAGGATTGTATTTTGCTTTGCATATTGCACGCTTTATTACTGGGAGCCTGTTTCTTTGGCTGCTGTGTGCCTAAAACTAAAGCATTAGAAAACGTACATCACACTAAGAAATACAGTGACATGCTTCAACTCAGATACGGAACACATTTCTTCTACTTCCACTAACCTCAGAATCCATTCCTTGCATTTCATTCTTTTCCATTTGAAACTGCACAAAGTCATCAATAACATGAAACAGTTCAGGAGAGACAGCTTTGAAGTACTTGTGGTAGTCATACTTCACAGCTAGTGATGCAAAAATGGTATTATTGACTAAAGCAGATCGCAGGTCAGTAAGAACTCCTGGAGAGTGTTGCCGTGGGTCTTCATAAAGGTGCTTGGTTATGAGGTAGTCCAAAATTGCATCTCCCAGGAATTCTAAGCGCTGGTAACAATCTTAAAGCATTGGAAATAAAAGAATGTACAATACCACAATTAAGTTCAACACACACTTTCTTTCCAGGCCTTTCTGGATAAGAAGTTCAGTACATTGCCACGTAAATTCCACAAACTAACCAATGCTCAGAGAAGATACCTGTTTTAAAAAACAGATTATCTTTGTGTTTAGAGAGACTGTTACTGAATTAGAAAAACAAAAAGTCAGAAAAAAACAGAAGCTATATCTAATAAAACCACTTTTGAACCAAACGTTCATTTGTCAGGCTAGCAAAATACTTGCGTTTGGAACCAATTAATGCTTTTACTCAAGATTTTCACATTGTGCTGAGAAATACCAAAAAAAGTAAAATAAAGAGATTCTATCAGCACACTGATCTGAAAACAGTAACAATTAAACATCAAAAAAATGAATAAATAAATCAATGTATTAAAAGCAGGGGGAAGGTACAATCTGGTATTTTTCATCTCATTTGCCATACAGCTTTTGCAAGGATCAATGAACAAATATCACCATTCAGAATGGGTCTTTCAAACTGGAAACTAAAATTGCCAAGCCTTCGCTGTTTGGAAAATTGTCAGGGGATTTGGGAATGGAGAACTATGGAGGTCTATTTTTAGAATATAAACAAAAGCAAAAATTCCTCTTGAAAGCAAACAAGGATAGAGGACAGGTAGATAGAGAAGGAAGGAAGAAAAAATTACTACAAAAGTAATACAAGAGTGGAATAACTAGTACTAAGTTGCTTTTATAGCAGCCGAATCTAAGATGCTGCCATATCTCAACTGCTAAATACTCTTTAAGGGCAAAAGTTACAGGCAACAGCAATAACAGTTGTCTTACTTGGTAAATAGAAAAGCAATCAAAGTTTCTGCTACCAACAATGTAATTTCTTCTAGAAAGCACACCACAAGGTTCCTGTTTGTTAGTGTGTGTGTGTGTATAACTATCTATCTATATATATATATAAGGAATTATATATCTCCTCTATGTTTTGTGAAATATTTATAAAAAGCAAATATATATATGTGGGTAGTAGTGCCTAGAATTAATGAAAAGGCAAAGGAGCATTACAGTGTTTCCTCAGAACTGATGAAAAATGTTGCTCTTTCCCAAAATTTGGTTAGGCTTCAGTAAATCTGTTATCTGTATCAAGTCAAAATATGAACAACCATTGAGATATAGCTGAAGGAAGTACCCACCTCTAAATAAAGGGCAAGATTTTCTATTCAGAGACTACTGACTTCTTAAAGTAATGTGATGTCTAAAAAAAGTCTTGTATGGGAACACAATATATACTGCTTCCTTGCATTTACAATATGGGAAAAAACTCTTAACTTCTTTCAGATAACTTACCAGTAATGGTATTATAATGGTATGAGGCATGTGTAAATGCCTGAAGAAGATAAGCCTTGTTCTTAAAACTGTAGTTTATTTTCTTCTCAAAGTTTTCAAAACCAGAAATAAGGTGATTTAGGGTTTTTTCAGCATCTGGGTGATCAAACATACACCTTGGTGGAATCTTCAAACAGCCATACTCCAGGTCTTTATACAGAGAAGGCTCTGAATGAGCTGCAGAAGCAGAGTTTGGTGAAAGATTTTTCTGCTCACTGTTACAATTCTGTCTAGTAGCACAAAAAGTGCCTTCCCAATCAGTCTTTTTAATTACAGGGAGCACCTTCAGCCCCAACGAACACAGGAAAAGCTGAGCAGCTCTTTCACCACAGCTGGTCAGATAGCAGCCCAACAGGGCTTCCACACAGTCTGCAATGCTTTTGTCAGCAATGCACTGCTCTGTATGCAAGTCATATGAGATAGACTGTTTTCCTGCATCAATGCCACAGTTTTCTTCTGATGGATTCCAGAAGCCCACTACAAAATCATCCTCTTCAACAGCCTTGCTAGGATCCAGGTAGCACATAGCATCCCAAGAGCTGTAGTCAAAATCATCAAAATCTGACGAAAACTGAACATTACCCAGGGATGACTTTTTGGGTGCTTTCCATTCATAGTTTGAGTCAGTGGTTGAAAAATGAGAGAGAGAAATTTTCTTCACAAAAGCCCCCGATCCCATTAACATATTATCAATGAATTTGATATGCTCCTGATCATACTCCAGAAAATCATCTTCAAAGTCTGTTTCTTCCTTGGGTAACCTCCACATTAGGTCCTCATCCTCTTCATCGTCATCATAATCATCAAGTTTACCATTAGCAATTAAGCTCTCCTTTGTCTACGAAAGAACACAAAAAAATATGGTACTGAAGAGGGAAATGAGAAACTTATTCCAGAAATGTCAGAAGAGTAGGATTTGAGTAGAGTCTGCTAATAATAAGACCAATATTTTAATATTTCTCATTACACTTTCTAATCAGACAAACAATACAGTATCAATTAACACTAACATTCTTAAGACTAGAATAATTGTCTTGGAATACAAACTTATTACTAACCTACAATAGCTCGTGTTCTATTTATAACCATCACTGCATTTCATAGAAACTCATGCTTATACTTAAATGTGATGCACATATAATTAACTCCAACTCCACTTGCACACCAAAGTAAACAGAAGAAAGAATTCTAAATTAGCAAATCTAGAGAAGTTCAAGAAACAAGTTTTGGATGCATCCTTCTCTCTAGCTGGATGCATCCTTCTCTCTAGCTGCTAAGTAAGGCTGTTACAAATGTTAAATCAATGTTATTTTGAAGATTCTTTCTATATCTTTCTGTAGCAAATACTAAAGGACTTGCAGGCTTTACTATAGTCAAAATNAAAAATGAGAGAGAGAAATTTTCTTCACAAAAGCCCCCGATCCCATTAACATATTATCAATGAATTTGATATGCTCCTGATCATACTCCAGAAAATCATCTTCAAAGTCTGTTTCTTCCTTGGGTAACCTCCACATTAGGTCCTCATCCTCTTCATCGTCATCATAATCATCAAGTTTACCATTAGCAATTAAGCTCTCCTTTGTCTACGAAAGAACACAAAAAAATATGGTACTGAAGAGGGAAATGAGAAACTTATTCCAGAAATGTCAGAAGAGTAGGATTTGAGTAGAGTCTGCTAATAATAAGACCAATATTTTAATATTTCTCATTACACTTTCTAATCAGACAAACAATACAGTATCAATTAACACTAACATTCTTAAGACTAGAATAATTGTCTTGGAATACAAACTTATTACTAACCTACAATAGCTCGTGTTCTATTTATAACACATTCTGCATTTCATAGAAACTCATGCTTATACTTAAATGTGATGCACATATAATTAACTCCAACTCCACTTGCACACCAAAGTAAACAGAAGAAAGAATTCTAGTAAACAGAAGAAAGAATTCTACAAGAAACAAGTTTTGGATGCATCCTTCTCTCTAGCTGGATGCATCCTTCTCTCTAGCTGCTAAGTAAGGCTGTTACAAATGTTAAATCAATGTTATTTTGAAGATTCTTTCTATATCTTTCTGTAGCAAATACTAAAGGACTTGCAGGCTTTACTATAGTCAACATCATGATAACCTCAGTTTGGGGACATACAAATGGAAAATACATTAAATAAAACAACTGTAAGAACTTATTTACCCTAGTTCTTCAACAATCATCACTCTAAGAAGCAAAACACATTTATCTATGCTCTCAAAGACAGTTAGCTGCAAATTAATTTTGTGCACTTGGTAAACTAGTAGAAATCACTAGTAGGTGATTTTTATCTTACAGATCAAAACCAAGAGTCTAATACCAGTTAGTTGGCAAGAATCTAACACTTATTTGGGTGACAGTCTTGACTGCCTGTGTTAGGGATTCAATAACTTATAGAATCATAGAATGGTTTGGGTTGGAAGGGACCTCTGGAGGTCATCTAGTCCAACCCCCCCTGCAGTGGGCAGGGACATCTCCAACTAGACCAGGTTGCCCAGAGCCCTGTCAAGCCTCGCCTTGAATGCCTCCAGGGATGGGGCCTCAACCACCTCCCTGGGCAACCTGTTCCAGTGTTCCACCACCCTTGTGGTGAGGAACTTCTTTCTAATGTCCAGTTTAAATCTACTCCTCTCCAATTTAAAACCATTGCCCCTTGCCCTTTCACTACAGGCCTTTGCAAACAGGCCCTCTCCAAGCCTTCTCTTCTCCAGGCTGAATAATCCCAGCTCCCTCAGCCTATCCTCATAGCAGAGGTGTTCCAGCCCCCTGATCATCTTCGTGGCCCTCCTCTGGACCCGCTCCATCAGATCCATGTCCTTTCTGTATTGAGGGCTCCA
>VWZO01020268.1:191022-206714 GCA_013396975.1 Bucco capensis | reverse complement strand
CTAGGGACTTCACCTGACTGCCAGGACTTCTCAAATATTACTGAGAGTGGCTTGGCGACCACATCAGCCAATTCTTTTAGGACTCTGGGGTGCATCTCATCAGGTCCCATAGACTTATGTATATTAAGGTTCCTCATGAGGTCATGAACCTGATTTTCACATACAGTGGGAGGGAATTCACTGCCCTGGTCCCAATCTTGTGGTTTTTTAACTTGGGAGGTGTTGGAAGAGAGGTTGCCAGTGAAGACGGAAGAAAAAAAGTTGTTGAGAACCTCAGCCTTCTCCTCATCTGTTGTTATTAGTTCTCCATTCTTGCTCTTCAGGGGGGGAATGTTTTCTTTGACCTTCCTTTTTTCATTGATGTACCTGTAGAATCCCTTCTTGTTATTCTTTGCATCCTTTGCTAAGTTGACTTCTAGCTGTGCTTTAGCCTTCCTGACTTCATCTCTACACCATCGGGCAACATCCCACATTTTGGTCTGAAATTCTGTGTTTTGTTTACAAACAAACAGTAACTAGCAAAGACGAAAAGCCAGTGAAAAGTTACAGAGAACTGAAAGCTTTTTAAAGCCAATGATTAATGCCTGTCCCAAATGTGCTCTCTTGGTTTTTAAAAATGCACAGCAGTGTGTCTCTTTGAAATTAAATCTTGGCACAACACAGAACCACAACAATCAGGTTCTTTTACTCTGCAATAAACATTTATTTACATCTACCTAACAGTCCTCTCATGTGCCCTCTGGTGGTTCTACAATCCAAGTGTGGTCTTAAAATCACAGAATCATTAAGGTTGGAAGAGACCTCTAAGATCATCAAGTTCAACCATACTCATCACTAACATGCCACTAAACCTTGTCCCCAAGTAGAGCATCTACATGTTTCTTAAACACCTCCAGGGGATGGTGACTCCACCACTTCCCTCGGCACCCTATTCTAAGACTTAACAACCCTTTCAGTAAAGAAATTCCTCCTTACATCAAATGTATACCTCCCCTGATACAACTTGAGGCCATTTCCTCTCATCCTCTCACTGCTAACCCTGGAGAAGAGACCTATCCCCATCTCGCTACAACCTCCTTTCAGATAGTTGTAGAGAGTGGTAAGTTCTCCCGAGTCTCCTTTTCTTCAGACTAAATAATCGCAGTTCCCTCAGCCGCTCATCATAAGACTTGTGTTAGAGACCCCTGGAACACAGAACTGGGAAAAATAAAAATAAAATAAAAAACCCCACTCCATCTCCTTCCCCTGCCCTCCAAATAAATCTCAAAACCTTAAAGATTACATAACTGACTGCTGTGATCAGCAGTATTTCTTATACATGCACTTCTACGCTTGACAACTTAAGAGTTTAGTCAAAAACTAATTCAACTTTTTCTTCATTAAGATTTACCATTCTAAAGCTTTTGGTGATAGACAGTGAGGGTGTCCAAGCCAGTATTGTATTCTGGATGAGAAGCAGCTCTCAGTCATATCTACAGTTTAGCTAACAGCAATCAATATTGAACACCTTCTCAAGCCAGTTCTAATCTTCGTTCCACTTCAGCACTATGAAAAACAGCAATCCCTTTTCATATATTTTATGAAGGTGAAGTCTCATTCATTAAAAAGCAGTCAGTCTTCTGCCTATACATATTATAGCAACACCAGCAATATTAATTCCATTTAAAATTTCCAAGAAAAATTTCAGAATATCTCCTTAGAGCATGTTAACTACAAGCAAAAAAGGTTTTCTTCTCTGCTTTTCCATTAATACATACAGTCATTACTGGATGATGTTTAATACATTTTTCTTAATTCAAGCTGTATTCAGGATCAGTTTTTCTGTTATTTTCCATAAGTTACAGTGAAATATTAGAAAGGAAACAAAGATACAGATTTACTTTTTTTTCTTAAAGTATAGCAAAATATCTAGGGGGTGGGAGGAGGTAGGGCTGAGAGAATATGTGAATAATTATTCCTTAATAGAGTTAAATAAAGTCTTACCATTTCATCTTTCTCCCACTTGTCAGTGTTGCTCTTGTCCTGGTTTACTATGTAACCAGGAGGAAGCCAATTGACCGGGGGATCAAAAATTGATACCACCATACGACTAGGCAGGCCTTTCTTTTTTCCAAGCCGATACAAGTTACAGTTGCTGACCTTCAATAAAAACATTCTGATAAACCTCCGGACATATATTTACAAAAAAACATAGGTTAAAATACAAAAGGAGCAAAACTATTTTACGTGTCAAGCCAGATCTTGTACCATTATGCATTTTCTCTAGTTCTCGAGAGAGTTCAGCATTCATAATACATTACAACCAATTTACAGCAAGGTATAGGGTGTTGTTGGTTTTTTTTTTTCAATTGAAGAAATCTGATAGATTAAATTCTCTTTGCAAAACAAAATCATTGCTACTTCTAAAATAACAGTAAATACAAGCTGTGCAAGTGTCATTAACTACTACTACTAATAATCAGCATTCAGACTCAATTTGGAGTGAAAAACAATTGCTATTAATGGGTAGATTGACCTAAATCTTGGCAGTAGTAAGTGTTAAAACAGTTCCATATAACAGATCTTAAGTCATAATCCAGATGTTTTTCTGATAGCCTCTAACATTCTTGTAAGTACTTTAAAGGGAAGGGAAAAAACAAACACAAACATACTTTCTTTTTAACTATCAAGTTCTGATCTTCATTTGTCATTTTCAACACACTTTTCATGCTTGTTTTTAAAGTCTTGAAATTTGAATTTGAATATTCAAATGACTTCCTTTATTTGAACAGTGCAATTTATTTAGTCCTCTTTATTTTCCAAGACTGAGCTACTCAATCATGTAATTCTCTAGTGACGCATTTTATTAGAGGTAGACAATGAAATCCCTAGCATTTAATTCATGTTACCACATTGTGTGGGAAAAAAAACCCCAAACTAAACGAACTTCCACGTGACTGATTATTCCAGAATTTAAAAAGAGCAACAGTAGAACTGAAGACTCTGCTCCCTACTGTTTACATTTACTTTAAAATACTTCCAAAAGATTTGAAGTAACAGTTCTGTGAGATTTGCTTTTTCATTTTTAGGGTTTCTATAAGATCACAGTAAAAGTTTTCAAGGCAAGTAACTTACTGAGTGAACAAAGGAAACGTCAAATAAAGCCACAATCTAAGGGTCTGTGCTGCTAACTAAACCCTTCATTCAAGCACTCCTGTTAAAGAGTTTCTATTCAATACAGCTCTAGTGCTCAGTCTACCAAACATCCTCACTAACCCAGAACTTTTCATTCTTTTCAGTCTTGTCCTTTCTTAGGCTGGTAATCAGCTAGTTTAGCTTTCAAAACAAACTGCAGAGAACAGTTTCAATCAATCACAGTTATGGCAACACTAATCCTGTAGTCATGTATTTTTATTCCTAGTATGCATGCTACGCAACATATTATCAGTAAGGCTGTGGAATTAGATCAACCTGTTGACATTCAATCTTCCAGCAAAATTTTATATATCTGGCTTATTAAAAAGCATGCCTTTTATCATTGGATTGCTACTACTTACTTTTTTGCTTCTCATGTACGACAGCCGTCCCTCATGAGCATCAGGGTAAGTGCAAAACAAGTACGTAGTGATGGCATGCTTTAAAAACGAATCGCCAAGCATTTCTAGTCGCTCCAGATTAAATCCATCACTAGCATTTGAAAGAGTCAAAGCTTGAAGAATGAGACCAGGATTAGGACCAAGAGTTTTTGAGGAGTACCCACTGGAAGGGCTCTTTTCAGAATCTGCTCGGTCTCTTGAAAGATTAATAGCTTTTGAAGTAATGGTGGTCACTGCCATTTTGGGGCATCCATCTGAGGTAGATCTGTTAGTATTTCCATCAAGGTATTTATTACTCAGTAGAGTACATTCATTGCTGGGCTTGGGCTGGTTCTCACTGTTGTATAAATTCTGAATGGGATATGAGGTAGTTGGTTGTACAGGTATTTCCTGCCTGCAGTAATTCAGCTGATTTCCTTGGCAAAAGTCTCTGTTAACTAAATCACAATTGCCATTGGCAAGATTTTTATTATAAGTAACACCATTAATTGCTGCAAGTTCTGCCGAGACATCAATTTGGAGTTTACTAGGTGACTCATTGAGCAATGTTCTGTAACTCACAGACATTTGGTCATGGTTTTCTGCAGAAGAGGTTCTATTAGCACCTTGATGTGCAGCATTTTCAGGGACTACAACTGTGCTGTGCTTACAATAATTTTCATTCTCTACTAAAGAGGAGTTAGGAATAGAGATGAAGGATTTGCTGTCAATAGACTTTTTCCATCCGAAGTCCAAGTTAGGATATCTGTAAAGATACATGCTGATTTTAAAAAAAAAAGAAAATACAAAATACTATCACAAGAAGACTCTACATGCACACAGATGTTTAAAAATCCCCACTTTCTTCTGAAAAGAACAGTGACTTCACCATCTAACTTCACTATTCACGATCAAGTCTTTTCAAACTGTTTCACTGAAAACTGACTTAAGTTAAAGGGTATCAGTTTTAAATTCATAGAATGAATCATAGAATCATAGAATTCATGCAGTAATGCTTTAATGTCCACCTTGCTGAAGTCAGATATCATACTGAAAAATACATATTGGGAAAATACATGCCTGAAATCTGCAGGAAGTGATTTAACCCCTACACCAGCATCAGTGGCTGTTTGAGCTCTTAGCTCCTCTGCTGTCAAAAGGCAGTGCAGACGATAAAGTATGCTGGGGAGGCAAACTGCTTTTCTCCACAATGATGCCGGAATAGGATGTATAGCACAGAGCTCTGGAACCAGTATCTGGGGAGAGGATGGAGGGAAGAATTTTACCTCTAAAGGTAGTTGTCAGATCACTGTTAAGAGAAAGACAACTTGAATTAAATACTTCTATTTTACCTGCTTATTCTGCAAACTTTCCCACTTTGCTTTCCTCTTCTCAGCACTGCTTAGTGGAAGTGCTTTCCCCTTCTGATTCAAATGGCGAGGAGTTAAAAGATTAAGTCTAAAGAATGTATGAAAATATTGTAATGTAAGTAATTAATGAATAGAACTTATTTAGCCTAAGTTTTCTGAAGTGACAACTCATTCTTAATATTCAACTTTAATGCACTGTGAAGTGACATCACAGTTACCTCTGGAAAAAAATGGACTAAAATTACAGTTGTTATAAATTAAGCACCCCTCAAGAAAAAAACAAATTATTTTGAAAAACACAAGCCCTCAGCTTTATACCACAATTAAAAAACAAAACCCCACTGTTGTCTACCTACAAACATCAGACATGTATATGGCTCTTGTTACCTGGAAGATGTGTGGTCCACATCCAGCAGTGGCTGGTTGAGATTGGTAAGGTCAAGATTATACTTTGTTTTATAATACTCAGCAAAAGTTTCATATTCAGGGGATGGGAATTTACTGAGTGGAGTAAGATCAGTGTACACATCAGCTACATAGAAACGATGTGGCTGATCAAAATTTCGATACCTAAAAAAAATCAAATAAATATTTTGGCATATCTAAATAGACATCTCTAAATAAAATTAACACACACTGATTTGGTCTTTTTAGCTTTCTTTCAAAGAGAAAAATGAAGAAAATCATATTCCCCAGCTGTCACTGAAGAACATACTGGTTAAAGGAGCTTTTCATTCATTTGCTTATCTTGTTTACAATCATGCCTATTCTGAATGAATTCAATCAGAACTGTACCAATACACAGTCACTGTATTAAGCTTCTCCTGAGGAGCTCACAACCAAGTAGGACAGAGAAGGACAAGCACTTATTTCCACCATTTTTATGTTAACTGAAAACACAAGTACTTGAAATTCTGAGATTTTTTAATGTGTGAAACAAGGTCAAAAATCTTTTAGCTTCTGCCTAAAAAAAAAAACCAAACTAAACTAACAAAGTAGTTTAGACACTGTGCTGTGGCCAGATCTTCAGACATAGCTTCACTGAAGTCCAGCAATTGTGCTAATTCATACCACCTACGAGCTACTTCTACAGCCATAACTCATCAGATGAACTAATGCTTATGCACAGTGATGGCCCAGCATTACTTTTTTACACTAGCATTTTTACCACAATATTATTAGCACTGGTAGGAAGACATTTAAAGTAAGGAAAAAAAAATCCAAGAAACAAGGCCAAACCAAAATACTAGTATTTATGTTCTATACATATTCCATACTGTTTACAACAGGCACAAGCCGTTTTCTTTTTTCACATCATGCCAAACATGAGATAGTGAATAATTAAGTCTCCACAAAAATCTACCAATTCTGGAGAACTTCTGCATATCCAGTACATAAGATGATGTAAATTTCTCCTCTAAATGCCCCTCAACAGAAAGATTCTTTCAACTGGTCTTTTTCACCTGTTCAGTTTTTCCATCTACCACAGCATAGAATCACTTCGGTTGGAAAACACCCTTGGGATCATCAAGTCAAACCATTATCCCTACTCTACAAAGTTCACCCCTAAACTATATCCCCCAACACCACATCTGAACGACCGTTAAATACATCCAGGGATGGTTACTCAACCACCTCCCTGCATAGCCTATTCCAGTGTCTTTCTGTGAAAAATTTTTTCAGTAGGCCAGTTATTGATGAAATTGCAACATTTTATCAGAATACTATGTAACTTCTGTTGTGAACTCTACTATTCCTAATACAAAGGCACTGAGTGTTGGGAGGCCATAACACTGAAATCTTACTATATTATGACTAACTATTGACTAAAAAAAAAAAATCTTTATTTTAGACCCCAACAGATGTCTTTAGACTAACAGCATACATTTCTCACAAGCAATTTCATTGCAGATGCTAACATCCCCTTATTACAAGTATTTGTATAAATACAATAGGCATATACCTAAAGTATGTACACAGTACTCACCGTGGAATGATAACTGCATCCTGGTAATCTTCTAACTTGAAAATAAAAGGCATTTCTTTTGTATACTGTGTACTGGGAATGCCTGTACGTGCCTCAGATTTCTCAATGTCTTCCATAAACTTAAAGTCAATGTCCAAAGTGCTGGAGTCATCAACTGAAAAAGGAAAATGCATAACTCGGTTATTCAGGAGAGTTTTCCAGGCTGAACTTTTCTGGGAGTTGTAAATACAAAATTTTTTCCTTAACTCTAAACACGTATTTGATTATTTCCAAAAAACTTCAAAGACAACATATATACGATTTCAGGCCCTTAGGGAGTCAGATGAAGCCTACTATAAATCAACTCACATCACCAAGTTAAAACTAATTTGGAATGGTGAAGCAGTAATAAAAATGTAACTGATGAATTTTCATACTACCACATATGGTATTATTTCTACAGCTAACACCTGAAATTTAACATAAAATTAACAAACCTGCTGCAAAGAAATTCAAAGTGAATACTTAAAAAACAAGAGCTCCATTCTTACCAACATTAAGAGGTAGAACACAATAGGCTGAATCAGCTTCTGTGGGTTTGAACTCTAGTGCAGGCTTCTCAAGACGAAGAATATGTGAGAAAATGTACTGATGGAGTCGGGTTATCAGCTCAAGCATTTGCAGAGACAGAGTGAAACCAGATTTCTTAAGCTCAATAGATATTGTAACCTCTCCAGAGCGAGTATACACAGGAAAGTGAGGAATCTAAGGGGGAAAATAAAAAAAAGAAATCAAGAGAAAATCCATAGCAGGATTCCTCTACAGAGTATTGGTTGTTTAGTACAGCTGCTCAATAAGCACTTGCCTGACCCCACAGCAAACTGGACTGAAATTCTGACCTTTGATGACCTTCAATTATAGATGAGATTTTGAAGGCTTCAAGAACGACTTATTATTCTGTTTTTAATAGCTCTCCTTCTATTTTACAGCTCTTGTCTTTATATAGTACCATGGAGGTATTTCCCATCATAGAGTAACTCCTGAAATGTGTTCTTTTGTGGACAACAGAAAACATAATTTGAAAAAATCTTCCTCAGCTGAGTCTTATCCACAGAAAATGTCTATTAAAATTTTTCCAAAGCAATAAATGACAATTTCAATTAACATGGCCTATTTTTTTTCTGCTGCTGCAGACTAGGAATGCTGAGAGGACTTGTTATCACAGGTTTCATGTTCATAAGTAGAGCTGCAGGCCATCTCTGTAGTTAATAGACCAATTCCATCATACCTCATACAAAAAAAGAGGAATTTTCAATTTGCCACTGCAAAATACTTAAGAAAATTATTGTAAAACAAAGTTTGGCAAAAAGTGAATAGATTATGTCATCACTGAAGACAGAAAATAAAGTGGTAACTGGACTGGATGGGAGGCAGTAGAGTCACTGCCCTGGAGACATTTAAGAAACATAGATGTTCTACTACACGGATATGATTTAGTGGTATGTTAGTGATAGGTATGGTTGGGCTTGATGATCTTAGAGGTCTCTTCCAACCTTAATGATTCTGCAATATTATTGCTTATTTGCTGGAGGTTACTTGCTACAACCAGCACTTAGGGTCATTTTCAACTTTTCAGTCTGAAGGTGGGGAGTAAGTGGAAAATGACAGATGGTAAGGCATGCAGAATATAGAAAGGAGCTAGATTTATTACCTGAGGTATAGGTTTGGCTGTTAATATGCCAAAACATCTTGTTGTATCCTCAGGAGGATATAGTTTTCGTCTCCTGAAGTTGAGCTCATCCGGTAGAGGAGTCGTTAACACCATTCCTATTACATACAGGTAACAGGGCTGATCAGGTTTGGGATAACTATCCCTCAAACATTCTGGAATCTAAAAATAAAAAAACATTAATGTGATAAAAATCAGCAATATTCACCTAATGACTATTCTTTGAACAAGGCTTCACATGTATATTTGGAAAGGTATTGCTAAAAATGAGGAATTAAAAAAAAATTCTGGACTTCAGTAACATTTTCTTTCTTAAGCAAAAAACATCTGTCAGCAGTCTGGCCTGGCAGCCATGAGAACTGTCCAAACAGTTTCATCAAGGGAATACAATGCTCCCAGATCATCTTATTTGCCAAGAGGCAACTTCCTTTACATCCCTAAACTTCTTCTGCATCCATCTTGTGTTAGAAATGCAAGTCTACATGTAGAACATAGCACTTCACCATAAATACAGAAGTTTATGCCAATTTCCGTATTTAGCCAGCAACTCTTGAGCACGCTATGTATAAGGTCTTTGGACCTTAACCCTAGGAGAAGGGGAAGAAAAAATGAAACAAAACAAACAAAAACCCTACATCCTGGGAATGAAATTTTTGTATAAGCCTGGCTGAACTTACAGCATCATTAACACCAGTTCTTAGCCCTGCAGAATTGCTTAAAAGCAGCAAAAATATTTTTATACACTTGGGGCAAACATACAAACAAACTTCTGCCCCTTTGTCCAGGCACTAAACTACCAAAGTTTTCTAGTAACAATTCCAGTTTGTAGAGATGTGAATACTCACAACAGGCACAAGTACTTTTAACTCTGCTACTCATATTTGTCATAGACTTTAAGAAATCAGGCTTTATGTTTGATAGGAGTTCATTACTTTGTAGGTCTCAAAAATCATCCTCCTTTTCAGCTAAAACTAAATTGCAATTCATGTAGTCCTGGATTTTAAAGTTATACTCTAGCAAAATCATGGCCCTGGCTTAATATGAAATTACTCATAAGTTTAATAAATATATTAACCCCAAGAGGATCTTTCAGACCTTCAATATTCACCAAAACTTCTTCCCCGATGTGAAAAGCTGCTACAAAAGCAAGTGAAAGTATTACAGGATTCTGTATTTTAAAAAAATAACCAAGAAAATATGATGCATCACTTGACAAATCAAGATAGGATAGTCATGCATTTTACAAGTCACTCCTATTCAAACAGTCACTAGTGAGGTAAGAGGACTAAGGAAGGCACTCGTAACAAGAAGAACCAAGAAACAATGTGAAAGATTTAAACTCTTTATGAAGTCTTGCAAGAAAAAGGTTTCTCATCTGTTGTTCCCTCTGTAATATTCTCTGTGATGCCACTGTATCTTTTCTTAAGTTTTCCTAATAACCAATTATTTAAAGCACTAATAAAATTAGGCCATGTGGAGGATGCCAAGAATGGAATTGCTTAAGAGCTGTCACCATAACTGAGGCTGCATGTGAACACACAACTCAGCACTGTAGCCTACTACTGTGAGTGCACATGCTGACATTCCTAAGTGTGACCAAAGGCTATCAGTTTCTTTGTGAAATGCAAAGATTCTCAAAAGCTACTATGCAGTTTATTCTGACTTTAGTCTAAAGTCCTATTCAAAGGACTTTAGACAGAACCTGTAACTACTGCAGGGGAAGAAGGTAGGTTCTGGAGTAGTTGCAAAACACTCTGACAATTTTTTTTTTCTCTTACTTTTAAAGTATTTGACATTTCTCTGTAAATACTGTCTAAGAAGTCCAGTTCTACAAACTGATATGCCTGAAACCTGTTGTAACAGCTCTATGGATAAGTTACTTAATAATGCAAAGCTATAGTAGAGCATCTTATATGATTCCTTTAGCATATTAAGTACACTACTTCAAACTCTTTCAAAAATAAAAAAATACTATAATTATACTTATTTGATAAGATTTAAACCAAAAATTATTAAATTAAATTCTGTGTTCAACCAGAAGTCAAACTAAACCAAGCACCTTTAAAAAATAATTTTAAAAATGGTCTATGTTTAGCACCTGGCAGATAATTTGACTCCCTGAATATCTTCTTCAATCTTCAATTATTTGTCTAGAAAGCTAGTAAATCTTCCTTTGCTTTAGTATATTTATATTTTTTCCTCACTGTTATTTCTATACTAGGCAAATAGAGGAAAACAAGCTTTACAGAAAGTGTACATTCTTTGAACTCCAAAGCATATATATGGTCCCTTAAGCTCATTCAGGTAACACTGTACATTGCCATACAGTTAAAACTGCAAAATATTTCCACAACAAATACTGGACTTGTAAAAGATTCTTATTAGATGAAAGTTGGCAGTTTTGTCCTATCAGTCCATAAAGCATTTGATCAGAGACGTGCACAGCAACAAATGATACTCACTGCTTTAGGATAGCACTGTCTTCGTTTTGTAGAGCCTGGCCTTCCTGGAACACTGGTTTCTTCTTCATCATGTAAATCAAGCTCCTCCTCATATTTAACCGTTTCTTTACCAACTGGCATCAAATGATCATCCAGTTCACCTGAATATTATTAAAGAGTACAAAGAAATTGCATTATGAACAACCAAATATTAGTTCCTTCAGGTACTAAAGCAGTAGATGTGATTGCTCATGAAAACACCTCATCTAAGTTTTTAAAAAACACTTATTACTGCAAGGCTCCTAAAGAGTAACTTTGAGCAAAGAGTGACAAAGGGTCAATTTTTGGTAAAAATACTTATTTATAGTAAAAATCTCTGACACTTTAAGAAAAAAATGAATTCTATAATGAAAATATCAGAAGAAAAATAAACCTTTTATGCATAAATAGAACCAGTGACTGAAATACTCATTTAAATAACACTCACATGGAATTATACCAGGAAGGAGGCAACAAGAAGTTCTGTATCATTCTAAAAAGGGAATTACTACTGTTGAATATGCACTCTCACTGCTGAGTTGATTCATCATGGTGTTATTCTTGGACACATTTATTGGCATGAATTCAGTGATCAAAAGGTTTAACTCAGAAAAAAAATACAAAACCCAGACCTACAAATTTTTTTGTTCAAAAGGTACATAAATACTTCTGTATTTCATCAAAACACTCATACCATGGAATTCTCTTTAAAACATCCCACAATAAAGAATATGCTCCATTACACTTACCAGAGACAAAAGACTTGAAGCAGTCATGCAATCTTTTATTTTTGGAGCATGAGTTATGATACAGTAGGGAATACAACACATTTAGAACCGTGTATTTTATATTTTAATTTGTTAAAATTCATTTCAAAAACAAGTTAGTTTTTGGCTGCAGGATGTAATCCCTGACCTCTTATCAACATCTTCTAGAGAACAAGACTTTTTTCCTCTTTATTAAGCATATGCAGTGTCAAAATCTGTCTTTTATTAACGTTGCATTTGCCATTTAAGACAAAATATGTTAAATAACAAGATTCCCATAGCGAATATAACTAGCTTACAAGGTGTAAGCTAAATTACTAAGTACATGATCATATCATAAAACAATGCAAGAAAAAGGAAGTTATAGTAGATGGCCATAGCAGAAATGCATGTATACGCATAACATTCCTATCATGTTCAATTTCTCAATTACAAAATATTCTTTACCAAAGAGATGTTGCTTTTCCCGTTCTTACCAATTTTGTGCAGTTTTTCACAGCAAATAAGAGCTACAACTCTCTCAGCCAGTCTTGCACAACTCATTGGAGGACCCTATAAACATTTAAATATTTCTCAGAACTTTGGTTGATTATCACATTACTACATATACATATTTAATTAGTTTAACTTAAATCAAAAATATTAGGTTAAGAACAACTTAAATAAAATACACTGATGACAGTTTTGTGAAGATATTCAGGCTTATGTTGTTTCTCCACAGGAGCCAAGATTATAAAACCTCAAGATACTATCTCTAGGAAAACCCAATAAAAGACATTTTCCTACAACTTATACATAAACGTGTGGGGAAAAAAAAGGCACTGGGAAGAGTATCTAAATATTTTTGCCTTTGGAATAAACAGTAACTGCTGGAAAAGAGATTATAACAGGAACAAAGAGAAACATACCATTCTGTGAGCAATGATCTAAACACCGTTACAGAACACAATACAGGAAAAAAGTCTTTTTCATTGAAAACAATTAAACTAATTCCAGAAACTGGGAGTATACAAACATATTTACTATATATAGTAGTATACCAAGATATTTACTTATATATATCAATATATTTACTTATTTCCGTGCTTTTCTTTCCCTAAATACCTACAACAATTGAAGCTCGAAGAGGTGAGTTGATTGGCAGGTAGAGAGTTGAGTAAAACGTATGATCAGGTAGTTCTCGGGTTTTACACTTGGGAGCTAGGTGTGTAAATGGATCACTTGGTAATCTAGCGCAGTACCTAAGGTAACAAAACATTTCACAAATCATCAAAACCTGCAAATTGAAATCTAAATACATTTCAGTGGAATCTTGCCTTACTGGTGTAAACACTACAGAAGATTATTGAAAAGCATACTGAGCACTGACTGGAAGGGTACTAACTACAGAGAAAACCACCTCCATGTCCTTTATAATAAAAAGCTGGTCTCCAGCAAGGAGGTTCCAAGGTTGTAATGATGCGTAAGATGATTCACAAGTCTCAAGGTTTGCATGTGTCCTTGTTTTATCTCCCGAGTTTACTGTTGTCCTGTTCCTCCAATTTATCGTGGTTCCTCCTCTGAATGGTAGTCTTTCCTTCTCACTTCCCTCTCTCCCACCTTGGTGTCAAATGCAAATGTGCTGATGTTAAACCATAGTGGTCTTCCTAATGGCCCATGAGTAACACTCCATATAACCGGCTGCCAGCCAGCCTCTGAACAATCTACCATTACATACTTGAATCTCACTGCTTTGTCAAGTTTTATTTACCAGGCAGCTCACTAAACCAGTCTGCATCTCAAGAATTCACCTACTAAGGTACTACAGCAATTGCATCAATAGCTTTACTTCAGTAAATGACATTCACTGCTTTTCCCGTGTTCTTCACTTTACACAACAGAAATCAAGGTCGGTCAGACAAAAACTGTCAAGACAATAAGTTTACTTTTTGAAGTGAACATGCCTCTTACCTATTTATGTGCCCAATAGCAGTGTTAATAGTAACTCTTGGACTGTTCTCATCTGGCCTCAACACATAGGGTGGAAATACATCATCATCGTCAATAATGGGTTCAGTTTCGGTTTCATTGGTATCAACAGATTTTGAGCATTTGTTTCTGAGGATCTTAACATTTCAACAACAGAACATGATGAGAGACATTTTTCCCTTAAAAAATACTATGATACATTTAACAAAACCAGGTATGTTCCTTTGACCTCATACCTTCTCAATCGCTTTGTATGTCTTAAGATCTTCTTCGAAAGTTTTGATTTTGTCTGTATCTGCTAACATAATGTAGTTGGAAATTGGTGCTCTAGCTCTTCCTTTTGACTGTACATAGGAGCGGTATTCTGCAGGCAAATCAAAACGCACCACCAAGTTGCACTTTGGTATGTCAACACCCTCTTCTACAATACTAGTAGCAATAAGTAGGTTGGTCTCATGTGCTCGAAATTTTCTAAGAACCTGAAAAAGTAACAAAGACAAATTTAAGAGATTAGTCGAGATCTGTTTCCATCATCAGATTCATTGAAAGCTAATGAAGACAAGGAAAGTAGATCAGACATTCAAAAAAAAAATTGTCTAAACATGCAGATATAAAACTATTACTAAAAATCTTATAAAAAACACAGCAAGACTATTTACCAGAACAGGCAGATTTCTACGAATCACATCTGGTACATGGAATAACACGATCTCAAGTAGACAGTGCAATCGCTAGCAATAGAGAGGATCTCACCTGTTTATTTACATATTTTCAGCTGTAGTATATACAAAAAAAAAATGCTGCTTTCAAGACAGCATCTCTTCCAACCACATCTGAGGTTGAAACATCCTTGGGGTGGGGAACACATTCTACAACTGATAAGTGTGATATTTATACTATTTACTAAACAATACTAAGAAAAGATTGGGCGGGGATGAGATGGAGATCAGGACAATACAGCCAGGAGTGAGTCATAAAGGCATTTGCTTCTAAAATATTTTACATGCTTTTGCTAGGCCCTGGCAGATGAACCTTAGGACTAAAGGGTGGGTCCAGCTCTGCGCATGCTGTGTCTCACCGAAAAAAAATCCATAGCGCAGGCTCAAGGGTGCTATCTGCTATCCTCTTTTTATCAGCGTGCTTGGAAAAGGCGCTGATGAGGAGCGTGGGTGGAGCCCTCCCTGGATCTTCGTTCGCGAAGCCTAGCCATACATTTTACATGCTTTAAGTGAGATCAAAATCATGGGGCTTTATATTTATATCATTTACTGATTTACCAAATTCACTTTTAGCAAAGATAATATTAAAACCAGCTTAACTGGTAAAAATGTCAGGAACCTTTATTTTCCTTACAGTATTACTGTACTACTACTACCCAATGCAGAAAAATTAGATGGTTGTTGATCTGACTAGACATAAATATGATTTTAAATGACATTTTAGTGCAATATGATAAAGCTATGTCTCCATATATGCAGGGATTTTTTAATCAGGAACATCACCAAAGGTATTCTCTGAACTTCCAATGACTGCACCCCAGACTGTCTGCCGGTATGTTTTGTTTTCAAAGACACACACACAAAAGTTCTGAAGGTACTGTTAGTTTCAGTTATTTTGCTTGAAGTTACCTCTTCCTGCTTTCTGAATTCCACTTCCATCTGCTTGTTACGAGGCTGGTTCTTCCCAATGCCATGTCCAGTTATAAAATTGCTACTGATGTAAGCCAGTTCCGGATCTTGCTTGCCAGCTTCTTTAATCAACCTAAAAATATTACAGGCATTTTTAAAAGCCACACAACCCAGAAAATAGAAGACAATCTTTTGCTTGCAAAACCTACATTTAAAAAAAAAAGGGGGGG
>VWZO01020268.1:176776-190990 GCA_013396975.1 Bucco capensis | reverse complement strand
GGTGGGGGGGGGGGGAAGCATGCCAATTAAGCTATGCTAACACACCTAAAAACATTAGTTCCAGTGAAAATCTCTGCAAGGATAATAGATTCCATACATACACAGCATAAGTGTGCATCCATCACATGCATTCTAAATCTATCATGATAAAGCAAGGTATTTTTAAACTAATCTATTACTCCAAGGCTCCCTGTTCTTAAGGCACTCTACTCACAACTGCTTTAGTTAATCTCACTTTCTGTAAATTATGACTAATTTTATCAGGAAGACCTGTAACTTCTCCCTCAACAAAGTGTGTTTCCTCCTTAATTCTCCTTAACATTAAAATACACATTCCTTTCAGGTATACTAATGATAAAATGTTGACCTGTTTTTCTAAAGACTAATGCTCAGCCAACCCTGTGAGATGTTTCCTACTTTTGAAATTAATCCAAATGTATCTACAACTGGAGGATATAATCCAATTCTTTAAAAGGAACATTAAACAGCAAGGTAAGGATCATCCATGCTCTCAGTTTATTCCCCTACATCTCTCTGAAGCAGAAAAGACTGGCTTCTGCAGTGTTTCGTTTTCACAGACAAAGTAAGAGATTGCTCATCTAAATAATGAACTGAATCTAGACATAGGCATTTATGGATTTAAAAGCGTTATTATGTTGTGCAAAGTAATTATGCTGTAGCATCCTTAGTTGATCTGTTTTCAGCACGGACAGAACCTGAGATTTCTCAACCATAGCAGGTTGTTGAGCAGCAGAGCCAATAAAAATCAAGGGATCATATACAAAACATTACATCCCTTGCATGTCTCACTATTGCCAAACACTTTGCTCATGGCACATCCATCACGTCTCACGTCTATTACCAGCTGCTCCTCATATCCAAAGAGCAGTCTCTGCCTCTGCATACCTCCAACAGTAGTTCAAATTTTTTCCAGTTAGATCGCTAGCAGTTGTGCCTCACATTGGTGGGTACTGTGCCAGTCTCCAGCTATAAGCCTACCACCTGCCCAGCAAGCTGCTGCCAAACTAGATGAAAGACGGCAACTTTCTCCCTGCCCTTTCTACCCTTGGAAATCTACTAAAAATCTCTCCCCTTCAGCAGGTCACCGTTCCAAACAAGATTTACTGGAATATAAAACACCTTGAAGGCTTTCTTCCTTTGCAATCTCTTAAAACTAGAACAGACAGGGAGTATAAGAATGGAAAAGTGGCAGACCGCTTGTGATTCAGAGGTATGCAATTTGTTTATTGCATTTTGGATGTGACACTTAGCACACTAGCAAAAAAACCTACCAAAACCCACAAATCAAGAGAGGTGAATATATCAGATGTCATTCATGGTTTGTTGCAAATAGTATTTAACAATCAAGCATTCAGGAATAAGAAATGATAAGGAACTAGGGTATTGCATTAGTGTATCTTGGCAAATACTTTGGGGTTCATATTTTTCTTGGTGGAAACTATAAGAAAATGCTTAGTGTTGGACTAAATAGGCATTTTATAAACACCAACTGTTAAAGCAGTACTGGTAAATCTTAAAGAGATATTTGTGCAAAGGTAAGATTTGATTTTCTGTAGACCTGGATCATATCATAAGTGATTTAGTAAGGTAATCGTAAAATTTCCAGAAGTACTGCACTCAGTACGTTAGAGAAGTTTCCAGCAAATATAAAGACTGATTAAGACAAATCAGTATACAGTTATTTTACAGGTTAAGTACAGTATTTCAAATTTTGCTATTTAAAGGAATCAAATTACAAGTACAATTTTCAAAGACACACATTCTTCCCATCCACCCCATAAAAACACAGCCTGTTTTTCATTTCTTTGGTTATTCTTTACACTGATCCAGTACGGTCCTCTGAACAAGCTTTATAAAATAAGAGTTCTGAAAATACAAGACAATCCTCTACATATTCATGATATTAGCAACCCTGCGCTGGCAGCTGAGACTGCCTTTAACTGATTTTTGTTTTAAATAAAAAGCTTTACCTATTCAGAACAACTGCTGTGTATCTTCTTTCCACAAAAATAATTCCACATAAAATATTAGTAAAGGGAGATGGGAAATTAGTCTCTGGCTTCTCTTTCTCCTCAATTTCTTCATCCTCATCATCATCTTCAGAATCACTCCAAGATACATAATTATCCTGATTCCTGTTGTTATACCATTCAACACTTTCAAACTGCTGCCGTTCATATGGTTTGTATTTGCGCAAGATTTCAAGCAGCTTTATTACTTTTGGGGTTACAAATTTCAGGTCAAGTGAGGCAGGCGAGAAGTGCTCTTCACAGAGTGCATGTATTTTCCTTAGAAAAGTGTCTGTAAACAATAAAAATTTCCTGTGCAGCTCCTCTTGTTCATGTTTGATATACTTCTGTAGCTCTCTCACCATCATCCCAGCTACCTTATCCGCACACCAGGGTCCCAGAACAACCAACACAGCTCGACAGTCTGACAGTATCTACAACACATAAATTCAAGTATCAGTTCAAAGAGTACATTCATGAACTATTCAGTTAAGACTTGCAACTTGTTTCTCATATAGCATAATCTCTGTAAAGATTATTGCAAATACTCTATTACAGAAATATTTAGAAGTCTGCTTTTGTTATTTATGTGACCTTGGGAATTGTCTTGTTTTTAATGAAGAAAGTTTCCCCCCCCTCTCCCCTTAAGTTACTACAACTAAACTTTGAACTTTGCACCTTCCTGAATCTCAAAAAGTTAATAAGAGTATTTTACAATTTTGTGGAATTGTAATTTGAAGTTTACACAAAGATAATTATGCTAAAAGGGATACTACTTCTTGAGGCAACTATATTTTAACACAGAACTAATAAAATTAATGCTTTACTGGGCATTTTTAACTTATTTGTTACTGATATTTGCCACAGTTTCAAAGCTATCTAAACAGAAAGTTGTATGGTGGCCTTAGGGTAGTATTAGCAAGTTCATCCTCTCAAAGGAAAAAAAATACGAGTTTCTATGTGTTGATGGAATAGGAATAACAGAGAGACCTACACCCTACTCAGAGAGCACAGCATATGCACTTGAGTACCATCAACATCTTTATCTGATGGCAAATTCTTTCCTTCCAAAGAGTCAAATGGTCAAACAATAAACCAGGAATCCAGAATTGGAGTACATTGATAATGCTATTAAAAAGAATCAGGATTTGGATATATTATTACAACAGAAGAACTACTATAGAACTGTAACAGTCACGATGATACAATTTTCAGTAGCTGCTTTTATTTCTTTTCTGTCTTCCCTTCTATAAGGAAGTAAAAAGAGCAGGTTATCATCCTCTTTACACTATTCTCCCTGAAGTTTACGAGCCATAAGACTTAATTAAAGGTAAAATTTAGATAAACTAATTGTAGCTGCACAGAGGCTTGTTGCTCTCCAGTGTCAACACAAAAGGCACTTCAGGCTGAAAGTTGATTTTTTTAATATGGTTGCCTCCATCTTCTTGGAAAGCTACTGGATCACAAAATCAGCACAGAGGGTTACAGACATTAGAAGCATCCTCTTCATGACTATGTAAATCCTGAGGACTGCCCCAGCTACCACCATTCCTTATGTAGTTTAGCCTATTACACTTTAACTTTAGCACAAAAGTAACCAGGAGTTCCTCTTCTTATGCAGCTGTGACAGACTGCCTTATGTATCATCCTTCCCTCTGACCCAAATAATCTTCTTCCGGACAGCATCAGAGTTCTAGGTTTCGAAGAACATTATAGAAAACTGGAATACTTTGGGCTGAAGAAAAGAATTATGTCCTGCAACTTCCTCATGTACTGTTACACAAACGTGACTCACTTCTTGTTAAATAAAGACTTACATACCTACATAGTTGTACCCCAGGAGGCAATTCCAAACCACAAAGCTCAAGAGAGGAAAAAAAACAAAAAACAAAAAAACTGCCTGGAACCCATGTGTGACAGGTCCTGCTCAATACACCATGCCTTCTGGCCTCTACTCTGCCATCTCAAACGATAACAAGAGGGCAAACACATAGAAAGTCAGAGGCAAGCTCGAGGTTCATATTCCATTCCAGCAAGGTATAGCACTAGTCCAATATCCTAAGATAAATTGTAGATCTATGCCTGAAATTTTTGTCTGAATTGTCACTTGATCATCTTCTAACATATCTGGCTAAAGTTTTTCCCAAATACTTCCACAGGCATTACTTCCTCCTCTGTACTTCATTACTCAAAGGTCACAGGAGGTTGTGAAGAGGAACCACAGCATCAGGGTGCAGAATTATTTTCCTGCCTTAAGCAAATTTGAATCTCTAACTAGATGAAGTTCTAATCAATGACTGACATTCAAGACCCACTCATTTATGAAAAGACCTGCATTGTTAGAAAAATTGAAGCCTTTTTGTTCAGATAGTCTATGATAGTTAGTTTAGAAAGTTTTAGTAATGTAACACACATGGCAAAGAAAAACAGTAGTAAGATTTCTATTCCCCGGGTTTTTCACATGGTTTAATGTCCTTACCTGCTTAGAAATTAAAGTAGAATCTCTTTCTTTTGAATGTACAGATATGTTGCAGTCATTTAGAAAAGTAAGCGCTTCATCCAATTCCTTTAATAATCTTCCATACAACCCACTTTTGTCAGTATATGGTCCACAGTCTACAACAATCTCACATGGCTGAGAAGTATATCTTGAGGGCAAAGATCAAGTTAAACACAGCTTCTGAAAGTCAGAGCTATTTCAGCTTGTAAAGGCTACACAGCAAATAACAGCAACATGAAGTTTATTCAAGTACATTTCTTTTCTCACCATGAATTAATAACGATGAATAGTTACACAGTTAAATACTTTAAAGTAAAAAACCATCCACCACCCCAAATACTCTATTCTAAAAAAAATTTCTGTCCAATACGCTGTCTAAAAAGGAGGTTAATATCACTATCTTCATTTCAAATACTGGAAAATTTTAAGCAAATTTAACTGAATTTACTTGACCACCATCTTCACTTGTGGTTTTCCAAAGTGTACTCTTTTGACAGGCCAAAAAAATACAATCCACATAAAGACAATTTAGGTATGTATATACACACAAGTGTATATACACTCTTCATGAATGGCAGAGCTGAGTGAGAAATTCTCAAAAGCAAACTGTTCACAAAAATGCATTTAACTTCACTCACAGAACACCTGTTCCAGAACATGAAATAACCATCTTCGACTTTGTCAGAAATTCAGTTCATACAACACAGTACAGGTGGTTCAAGAAAACATGCTACATATGAAGCATTTCACACTAACTCTCTTCAACAGATCATCCTTCACAGTATACTTCAGTATTGTCTTCACTGCTTACCACAAGACCCCCCCCAAAAACCACCAAGAAAGAGAGTCATGCAATTTTTCCAGCATTAAGAACATCCTGTACTGTGGATGTTACATTATTGTTGTAATTAAAAAGTAACATTATGGCATAATCTGAACATGAACCAGTTACTCTCCAATCATTAGAAAGCACATTTTACAAGTTCAGAAGTGTGTTGAGTGACTTGAATTTTTTAGGCTGGTGGTGTGCTGGATTTTCCATTTGGTTGGTTGTTTTTTTAGTTTGTTTAGGTTTTGGGGAGTTGGCTTTTTTCAGTTGTTTGTTGGTCTTTTTTGTTATGAGTTTTGGTTTTTGTTTTGTTGGTTTTTTTTTTTTAACAATGACAGAACATCTCTGAATATGAAGGCCAACCAGTATTTGACCTAACTTTAAAGAAAGACATACTTCAACACTGGTTGTTCTAATAGCACTTTAACATTTCCTCCCCATCCCAAATAGAAGTAATGGCATCACATATACACAAACTTTTCTAAAATTTAAAAGAGGATATATTGCTACTGGTCTATTCCTCTATCCAAAATGAAGATACAGGCATCGTGCAACATACCTGTCTAAGACCACCAAATCAGTTGCAGTTTCAGCATTGCTCTTTAAAATTTTCTCCAGTTTCTGGATCTTCTCTTCTAACTCAGCAGGATCACATTTCCCATTTAAAATGGAAGCTGTTAATCCCAAGATTCGAGGACATGATGGATAATCCTCACAGATCTGTGAAAGAGAGCAGAATGAAATACCTTAGTTGTTTCTGAAAATCTACCATCAAGCTAGCAGACTGCAAACTTAGATGCTTACTTGGAAACAAATAGGTGTTGGAAAAGGAATCAGGTGTTGAATATTTTCTTTTCTAGTGACTGGAAGTTAACCCAGAAACCGAGTAACATTTAACAGCAATCATCTTTAAAGGCAAATATTGATAATGTGGAAAAAATAGAAAGCATCAAACAGTTCACATTGCACTGAATATACTTTCCCTATTTACAACACACATCACAGAATCATAGAATTGTTTTGGTTGGAATAGACCATTATTATCATCAAGTCCAACCATCAATCCAACAGTGCCAGGTCACCACAGCTCCTTTTTTTTTTTTTTTTTAATACCTCCAGGGATGGCCACTACGCCACTTCCCTGGGCAGCCTGTTTCAGTGCCTCACAACTCTTTCAGTGAAGACATTTTTCCTAACATCCAATCTAGACCTCCCCTGGTGCAACTTGAGGCCATTTCCTCCTCTTTCGATTAGTGCATCCCTTTCCCAAACTCACATATTTTACCAACAAATTTATGAAATCCACCCCCTTTTGTTCTCTGTTAATGCTAGATTTTTCTTTAATCCCCACTGTAAATACAGTAAGCATATTATTTTTCTACCTCAGAACATCACTGAAGTCTTAATTCATTACAGTAAATTCACAGTCCCAGAACATGCTAACAATATGGTTCCACTGATACTTTTCCTTGGTAGCAAAAGCTATCTTCAATAGTTGCCACTTCCCCAGCCCTCACATCTGACTCCTTCTACTCAACCAAGTACTAGAACAGCCACACAATGGAACCCACCTTCATAATTTCACGGTATGGGTGATCCTGGATTGCAAGGTGGCACTCATCAAACACCAGAAGATTAATATTTGACAGGGATAAATACTCATTTCTCAAAACACTCAAGGCAACATGACATGTCATAACCAAAACCTAAATTGAAAGGGAAAAAAGTGTCAGTATAAGAAAAATGCAAGCTCTCTTAGGTCAGGGTAAAGCAGGAAAGCTTTCTGCAGGTCTTGCAAGACAGTTATTTAATTATGCATTATTTTCATGCTGTGAACACTATTAAGCATAGCAACACTTTCACCTGTCACAGTTCTTCAGACATATTTCATAGACCACTACTAAACGGTAGACAGAAAACTCAAAAAATTACAAATATCTGCATTACTGCAAGATACTCAGGTCAGCATGGAAAAAAAAATATAATAGGAAAGATCCAAGAACCACCAAGGAAAATGTTACCATTAAAGCTTATGAATTTCCATCCAAAAAGAGCACTATACAGAAATACTGTCCCAAAAAGGCAGAAGTAAAATAAATGCCAATATGCTGTATCCCTAGAGAACATTCAATTTTATTATCTTTTTTATTACCTAATATTCATATAACTTTCAATGGTATTTAAAGAAGAGCATGCACAAAGTTTCTTCCGCAATCATCATCATGATGAACCACAATTCAGGGGAGATTGAACACAAAGGATTAAAAGGACAGCTTTTTAAAAACAATCTTAGAAGCCCTATGCATATTTTGCCTTAAAATTCATAATCAGGTAATAAAAACATTCTGAATTTCTGTTAGAAAGTAATTTAATGTATAACTGGAGGAAAATATCACTTCTGATCAAGCCTAACTTACTGAAGACTCTGTGTTTAGTTTATACTTAATACATTACCTGATGCTTAGAGAATTCCTGACTCCACTTCTCTTTTGTCCATGTTTCAGTTACCTCTAAACTCGAATACTCTCCCACTTTAAGATCTGAATGCGTCCTGACAGCTGACACTTGTTGAGCAACTTGATTTGCTTAAGAAAAAAAAAATTTAAAAAAATCTCAGTCACATAAATGTCTTTTCATACACTAATTTTGAAGATGCATGGCATATTACCTAGCACTGTGCTTTGTAACATGATCTTTAGCTTAGACTAATGTTAAACAAGATGTACGTGGCAACTACCTTCATGTAAAACAAGGAAACAGATTGTTAACTAAACTGCACTTTAGATTCAACATCTTAATTTTAAACCATAAAACAGAAGATATCATAAACAGGCTGTGTTAAATGGATTATAAGATGAAAGGTATCACAGTCTTAAATCTCTTTAGCATCCTTGCTGTTGAGGACTGTACACAGAAGCTTCTCCCAGCTTTGCTTTCACACAGCTTTTATTAAGGAATATTCTGTGGAAATATTGGCAGCACATTTAGGCACTTGGTATACTTTTCCTCTTACCTGAGTTAACCAAGAATACAGTTCTTTTTCCATTTTTGTTGAAATCTCCCCTGATCTGATAGGACAGCTCTTTAGTGAGTAGTACTGCAATAAAAGTCTTCCCTGAGCCAGTGTTTAAGCAGACTATTGTATTATGATCCAAAGCTGCTTCAAGCAGTTCAACCTAGGTTTAAAAAAATAACATCCTTACTTGCAGTAATGCAGTAAAAAAACTGACCAAATAAAAAAATGGAATATAAACTACAGACAAGTCAGTAGTACCTCTAGAGATCTTTCCAATGACACAAAATGTGCCTCCTTCATAATAATGTAGTCACAGTCTTTCAAAAAATGCTGATACACACTGTAGTCTATCGTCTAAATCTCAAATCCTTTAGTATCACAATTTCCTGCTGTTTTAAGTAGCTTTCTAAGTATATCTTTTTACTAGATGATGCTGTTGCTAGATCCACTGTGTAGAGAAAGAAGCTACACCTTTTAAATGTCACCTTATACATCAATTCAGCCAAATAAGCAGGTATATTAGGTCATGATGATCTAAGCTTTTCAGTAATATTAACCAAATGCTAGCTTTCAGACACCTCTGCAATGAAAGCAGAACTGAGCTTCTAGAACTCAGAAACAGGTTTCCTTAACAAAATGAAAATCACGGAGCCTTGATTTTGACATTACTGAGCTGCTTTGACCAGTATCTGAATCAAAAATCAAGATTTACCATGTAGAGACGTCTAGACAGAGGGGGTAGGAGACATGATTGTATGCTGCAATCAAGATGCACAATGTAATGATTACTGTATTTGTCCCTTATAGCATTCTGCAACGAGCAGCAAGAGAATACTCAGCCTAGAAGATGCCCTGCTCACTAGACCAAACTGAGAAGAGAGAATGGGGGATATTAAAAGTCTTGAACACAGCCAAGATAATGAAAAAGGGAAAATTTAACTCCCAACAGGTGGAGCTGTGAGGGAGATATGCCTGGACTGTGCAACACTGCACATTCTTCAGTTCCTCTGGTTCTTTCCCTGTTAGGTTAAGTGATTTAATTGTACTTTTTCCCCTGAGATTACTGAATTATTATCATCACTAGTACCTGATATTTTCTTGGCGTGTAAATGTTATCATGAATTGCTTCTTGTTGCCACGGTAGTCCAAAAAATGGACCCATTGGGGAGGAAGCAGGGGTCATGAGCTGCAGTCCTGCCATGCTGAGGGATTGCAAAGCAGGGCTTTTCATTCATTCATTCATTCATTCATCCAGTGTTTCTTTCATTGTATTTTTGTTCCAGCACAGCCTACTATGAGAACAAAAAAGAAACAGTATTAGATACAGTCACAATATAAAGTGAGAAAACTTATTCTAAGAAAAAGACATTATTTGATTTTACTTCATATAAGTCCTAAAATCTCACACTATTTTCAGCAGAAAAAAATTTTAATTTACAGGCACTATTCCACTTAAATATTCATGTTTACCAAAGTACCAAAGAAATTCAGAAGAGCTGTACTTTATGGGGCTATGTTCATTCTAGGTACATACATCTCAGCATAAAGTCTCATTTATGTTCAGAACATCCATATACATTCTGAATCCCATTTAAAATATCTTTAAGAACAATTTTTTAAAAGTAAAGCTGGTTTAGCTTTACCTCAAGAAAGAAAAGATTGATTTTCTAGTGCACAGACATAAATACCGTATTTTCCTTTTTTTTATTTCCCCCAAATTGATAGTCCCTATGGCCAGCTGAAGCTTTACATACACACGTGCAACAGGAACTTCTAATAAGCAGAAGAAGAACAGAAACTCTGCAAGAACCTCAGTATTTTCAAACAACCAGATTCTGATGAGATTATCTATTTAAGGAACTGGGAGAAGTATTAAAAATAACTGCTGATGACTCTAATATGAACTAATGGAGAAAGGGACCCTTATCAGGTTAACCACAGGTTTCCAGAAAGATATTCTAATTGATAAACAAACCAACCATTTACAACTTGATGAAAGTTATGCACTGGAAAACACTTTGCTACTAAAGCTATGAGGCCGTCATCACTAGGAGTTTTAAAAAGGAAGTTTCCTCTCAGGAATGAGCAAGATTAAAAAAAACTGTGTATTTATATATAAATTCTACCTTGCCCAGGGACCAATTAAGATCAATTAAAGCCTGATGATAAAAGAAATTACTGTATTATAATACATACCTCATCAAATCTAAAAAAAAGTTTTTAATATTTTTATATATTTAATATTTTTAATATTTTCCCCCCCTTCACATCAGTTATTCTTTGAAGAACACAGAAGTTGTTATCACGACTACAATATTTTGTTGAAGTAGCCTCAGGCATGTTTCTCAACTTATGTATAGCAACTCATGTGGAAACACAATTAGTGTTTACTTCATTTAAAAGAAGACCTGATCACAGCCATCATAATTGCTCAAGGCTAGAAGGGACCCAAAAAAAACCCCTTGTACTGATTTCCAGATCATAAATGCAACTTCAGGAACATATCAAATAGCTATACCACATCACCAAGAGAGAATTAAGGAAAGAAAACAAACCTGATTTGAGAAGGTTGCTAATAAAAAACAAGCATAGGATCCAATAGTCACAAATAAGCCTGTGTTCTGTGCTACACACTTCCTGATAGTGATACTGGGTTAGCTACCCCACTGCAAGAAGCAAGCAGGATCTGTACTTACATATGGTTCCAGCTTGATCTGGAAGAACTATGAAACAACATATACCCTATGATTTTAATTTCTGTGTATCTTCATGAAACACCTGACCTACAGTGCAATCATCTCACTGAAATCAAAAAGTATTCTCAAAAAAACCTTTGCAGTGCAAAGGAAGAATATCTGCACATTTGTAACTTGAAAAGTAAACACAAGCAAAACAACATTGCCTGCCACTGTTAACCACGCCATTACTACCCTGCAATCTTGACATACACAAAAAAATAGAATTTAGCAATGATAAACTGCATATTTACTTAGCAAAATATCAGAGTTCAGCTCACATGAGGTAGAACACACTTGATATAGAACACAGTGGGAGGAAATTTAAGCTAACTCAGGTAAAAAGAAGTTTTCTCCCTCAACTATCAATGCTACTTCTTACTGTACCAAAGTTTCCCCTTTTGTATTATTTGTACTGGAAGAATATAAGAGCTGACAAGATGAATATCAATGTTACTATGGGAGTAAACTAGAATAATGAAGTAATTGCATAATTCTAAGTCTCTGTTTCAATAGCAAGAAAAAATATCAAGTTCTTCAATAAAAGAAAAGCAGTGCAGGACAATCTAGAAATAAAAAGGAAAAAAACCCCATCTATTTGAAGAACAGGTTTTAAATTGAAAACATTTGAGATATAAGTACATATGTTCCGAATTTGTGGACAGAAGTCAACTGAATCTAGCTAACTGAATCTAGCTAACAGGGAAGCAGAAAAAAACCCAAACTAGCCCTGCTCAGCCAGAGTAACAAAGGTGTCTGCTAAAGCATTCCATCTTTATCCTCTGCATTATTTCGAACATTGAAAGAGCAAGAAACTGTACGAGCTTGCTGAAGCTGAACTTGGGAGAGAGAAACACAGGAAACAAGTGCTGTTTCCTGTGGCTTTAAACTAGGTTACAGAAGATGGACAAACCAGCACTGTACCCAAACTTATCTGCTCTACTAAAATAATACTGAAAGATTCAGTTTTATAACCATCAATTTATATAGTTTTAAGAACAAAATTCACAACTTTATGTCCCTACTTTAACACAAACTTACGTGAACACAGGCTTGAGAATAAACAATAAGCAATGCTTAGAAGCTGTTTCTTCCAGTCCACAATAAGTATAGAACTGTGGTGAAGTTTTTCAGTCACAGGAATATATGCAAGTTGAAGCAGTCCCTTGGAGCACAAAAATATTCAAAGAAACACTAAGAAATACAAGTCAAAGTAGGGCACTCACCTAGAAAGATAGCCTGGATCCAGTCCTGCTCCAAGGACTGTTTAAAACATGTACAGAATGACACTCTGAAGTAAACAGAGAAGAGCCTAGAGCCCTGGGGATGGCTTCTTTTGAGTTATTACCATGATTTCTGTACACAGTATGTGTTATAGTCATACCAAGTTAACACAGAACTACAGCAGCCTCCTATTAACAATACAAATTTAAAGATTCCTACATTGTCTGGTTTCTAAACGTGCTTTTAAAGGTATACTTTTTAAAGGATTTGCTTTTTCTTGTGATAGCCCAAAACCATATTTTACAAATATCACTCCAGTAACTTCAGTTCTCTTAAAGAATTTTAAAAAAAACAAAATAAATAGATCTAGTTTTAATTAAAATAAATAAATAAAATCCCCAAATTCAAACACATCATAAACAAGTGAAAAAGTTTCATCTTCATAGGATAAAGCCTTTTACCTCTTCATTTAGCAGCTGATATCTAGGATACTTTGAAAAATAAGCATTGAGATTTCTGCTCCCTATTCAAAATTCAAAGTTTCTAAACCACATCATCCAAACTATTATTCAGTAAGATGAATCAGAAACCTCTTTTACATTATTCTGTCTTATAGCATAGCTGCACAAGACACTCTTCATCTATCATCTGTCAAAGACCTTCTCCACGTGCACTGCCTAACAGCAGTTTCTTACAATACTCTTGTTGGTCTTACAATACTCATAAAGAAAAAAAAAAACCAACAACCAAAACCACTCAAAAACCAAAACCCAATATTTCAGATCCTTTTCCTTTCAAGAAGGGCAAGCCGAATACATAAATGCTTACAAAGCTCAAATGTAAGCATTCCTGTAAGAATCAGCTTCCCTAATTTCCTTACCACAATCATCAACATTCATTGCAAAAGTTCATCCTAACTAGAATTTTACTGTTGTATTTTTCCAACATAGAACCAGTCTAATTGCACAAGTAAAACATTGGTCTCTAATAGCACACCAAGACATACCAAAGTAGCAAAAGTTGCTTTCTGTTGTTCAGAAAAGTTTCACTGAAAATTACACTGACACTTTACATGTGAATGAGCCACTTCTGAAGCAGGATTAAAAGCGTGGCCAGCAGATCCAGAGAGGTTATTCTCCCCCTCTACTCTGCTCTGGTGAGGCCCCACCTGGAATACTGTGTCCAGTTCTGGGCCCCCCAGCTCAAGAAGGATAGGGAGCTGCTAGAGAGAGTCCAGAGCAGGGCCACCAAGATTATTAAAGGAGTGGAACACCTGCCCTATGAGGACAGGCTGAGAGAGCTGGGTCTCTTCAGCCTGGAGAAGACTGAGAGGGGACCTCATTAAAATTTACTGTTAAGGGTGAGTGTTAGGAGGAGAGAGTCAGGCTCTTCTCAATGTCATCCAATGTTAGGACAGGAGGGAATGGGAGCAAGTTGGACCACAGGAGGTTTAGTATTAACATGAGGAAAAACTTCTTTACAGTAACAGTGACAGAGCACTGGAACAGGCTGCCCAGGAGGGTTGTGGAGTCTCCTTCTCAGGAGACATTTAAGACCTATCTGGATGCATTCTTGTGTGACCTCACCTAAGTGATCCTGCTCTGGCAGGGGAGTTGAACTAGATGATCTTTCTAGGTCCCTTCCAACCCCTAATATTCCATGATTCTGTGATTCTATGAAGCTTTTCTACAAGCAACATAGTATAGTTCACAGTTGGAGTTCATGGCAGACTCCTCCTAACTGTCTGTATATGAGAGAAGATATGTATATGAGAAGAAGAGATCTTTCAAGTATGTTGGAAGCAGAAGAAAGTCTAGAGGTAGTGTGGGCCCTTTGAGGAATGAAATGGGTACACTGGTGATCGATGATACAGAGAAGGT
>VWZO01020268.1:103610-175856 GCA_013396975.1 Bucco capensis | reverse complement strand
TGTTAGGACAGGAGGGAATGGGAGCAAGTTGGACCACAGGAGGTTTAGTATTAACATGAGGAAAAACTTCTTTACAGTAACAGTGACAGAGCACTGGAACAGGCTGCCCAGGAGGGTTGTGGAGTCTCCTTCTCTGGAGACATTCAAGAACCGCCTGGACGCATTCCTGTGTGACTTCATCTACGTGATCCTGCTCTGGCAGGGGAGTTAGACTAGATGATCTTTCTAGGTCCCTTCCAACCCCTGACATACTGTGATACTGTGAGAGAGAAATGGAGCAGCCTCAGAAAAACACTCAGCCCCTCAGAGTCCCTCATCTAGTGTTCAGTCACCAGGTGTTCAGTCATACCACATTCTAGTACTAAACCTGGATTTGAGGCTTCAGTCTAACAAACACTTTCTGTTGCAATTAGTTTGTCAGAGTCAACAAAGTTATGCTGCTGTACCTTGTAACAGTCTCTAAAGCAAGAGGATTACACCACTACAAATCAGCAAAATATGTATGGGCTGCAGGGCATTTACCAGTACAGAAATGAAGTGTGAAACAAAATATAAATTTTCCAGCATATCTACAGTGCCACTGGTACAGGATGCATTTAGAATAGGGATGTTTTTCCTTGAACAAATACAGATTCTGGAATAAACTACTGCATTTTTTAAAACTATGTATCTATCTAAGGCCCTGTGCAACAGTATTAACTAGGTAGTTGTTCAATCACTGATACAAAACTGGTGTTATGCAGATTCCTCCTCTGAACTCCTTAACAGAAAGGACAAAGATAAAACCTAAAGCATGTGGTACCTAACATGCAAGGCAAGATGAAGACAGTGAAACTAGGGAGGTTTCTGTCTTATCTATGTTATGAAACTACATACCAATTTTTCGTCTATGTACCTTGAACTGGATAGCATCTTTTCCTGTTCTTGCTGAACTCATTCAAATTTAAGCACACTATTGAAACTAAGACCTTAACTACCTGTCATTTACTTTCCTCACCATTTACTTTGTATATCCTATAGGAATGACATATAAATTCAGTTCTAATTACAATCCTTTATCTCCCCCTCTTTCTTTTGTTTGTTTTGTTTTGGTTTTTTAATTGATTGTAGTTCACCAACACAATCATATTTGAATATAAAATCCGCACAAAATATTTGAACATGCACAATCTTTTAAAAAAATGAATACATTTCTAATCATAGTGGGCTTCATAAGGAATATCAAAGTATGTGTTTTATGACAAACATCTTTTTTGCCTGTATCATTGCCTGTATCTAACCATCTATGGATAAAATAGCTTCTTTCATTATTCTTCCTAAAGCAATTCACGGTAACTTTCTATAACCTCAGACACTGAAGTTACTTTACTCTAAGGTCCTGAAGAAGTTTAAAGTATAAAATAGGAGAATACAGCGAAGCGATACATAAAGATCTGCTTCTCTCATATTAAAAAGCACAGTCTTACCGTTTTAATTTCCGCAGTCTCTGTGTTTATGCTTCCCAAACTGCATTTTGACATCGTGATATCAGCTTGTAGATTAATCACATAGTTTGCAAGCTTCGGCTCTTAAAAACAGCAAAACCTATGAGCTATAAAAGTGGTTTGAAAAGGGAACTACAATAGCAGGGTTAACTATGGCAATTCAGTTGCTTATAAGTATTTAAATGTGTCAACACTACACTGTAACATGCTGACAGAAAATGAACAACTTAAGTTCATCCCAAACAAGAATTATTTGAGTTTAAATAATTACTAGTTAAATGTCCAAGGAAGGTGCATTTCTCTAGTTCTATTTACAGGTTACTGTGATTAATACTGATAACTGGTTCATATGAGAAATACACTAGTAGTATTTTCTACATAATTTTACTACATTCTGTATAACTGTACTGCTTTTACATTTGAGTTAAAAGTTAAAAACCAGAATTCAAAATTTCTTTAAAGGATTTCGATTTGAAGTCACAATTCATACAGTAAATTCATGAAAAAACAATAATCATTTCTTCCTAAGTATATGAACATGTTTTTTAATAAAAGTAAAAATATTGTGCAATTAAGATGGTGATTTGCATAAAAATACATTTAGCTATACAAGTAAAATTAAGACATGAACAAAGAAAGAATTTCAGATATTAGTCATTTAATAAAACTACAACTTAAAACAAAAATACTGTATATAAGTAGATCGACAATGTTCTCAAACACCTAAAATAAAAAATAAACACAATATACTCACCTAAAGTATGAGTTTTCCCAGACCTAAAAAGAGAGATTCTGAAGTCACTTTTTTTTAAATCAATACTGAAAACTTAAATGCAAAATGGATCTGGATGAAAATTTCTACTCCAATGAGTTCCATAAAGTTAACAAGATGGACACTCCCAAGATTACTTCAGTATGTTCATTTTTACCTCAAATGCTGATGCTGAGCTTTTCCAGAGTCTCCAAGACCGTAATTTTGTTTCACCCTAGGTAACCTAAAAGCCAATATAAAAAGAGAGCATTTTAACATGAACTGCCATAAAAATCAATTGTGCCATGTGGTAGTCTGCTTTCCTGCATTTTAATATTTAGCTCTGCAGCAACAGCACATGGTCCTTCAAGATCTAATTATCGTATGTCCTTTTTTGGCTAGGGATACAGACAGTCTCTGTCTGAAAGATCAGCCTTAAAATGCTCAGGAGATATTTGCATATTTTGTTTTATCTGCTAAAGTAATTGCTAGCTGAGTCCAACTTGATTTACAGTTTTCCTACTCTGTGCTCCCTCCACGTTTCGCCTAACGCAGTAAGGAAATATTGAACAAATTTAAGATTTTTTTTTTAATGTGTTAAATGAGAAAGAATGTGTTTTGAGAAAACAAAATGAACAGTTATTTTATTTTACAATAAGTTATGTAGGGAGTGCAGCACAGAAAATCTGTTAAGTACTGCTTTCATGTACAAAATAGACCTACAAAATTTTATTCCTATGGCTACTTTGTCTTTGCACCATACATTATCTTTTCTGTACAAAATACAGCAAAATGCTGTTAAGATGCAGCAACTAAAATTTGAATTTATTAGAAAATGTCCCTGTTATGCCTTTATTCATCACCTTTAAAGCATGAGCCAGAATATGCATTCCACTGAACCAGAAAATAGCTTAACAACAGAAAACTGTCACATCTCTGGTATAGTCCAGTTTATATTAAAAGGTTCAATTCTGTCAGTAAAGCTAATGCCATATATGGCTTCACATTGCACATTTACTTTATTTCTTAGTTGTAGATGGCAAACAAAAAGCATACAGATCAGCAGGTAAGGTCTGGAAGAAGAAAAAAGGAAAAAGGAATGTAATTCTCCACCAACCCCAACCATTTCCTTTGGCACATCAAAGCCATAAACCAGAAGATTGCAGCTTTAATCGATTGGCAGACATGAATTACAGTAGGCTCTTTAAATGCCGAAGCCAACGGTAAAACGAGACAGGCCACATTCCTGAGATGCAGTCAAGTTCTAGTACAAAACAGTGAGCTGATATTACATTAGCATCTAAATGGTGTTGGTGCACCCACTTACACAAAAGCCTGTAGTGGTAGACAGCCAATCTTTCCCATCTGCAGGCCAAAGGCATGTGCAGCTTGCCAGGATCCCAGCCAAACAATGGACACAGCTAGGGATTACCACAGCAAATAACATAATCAGCCCCTCCAGCATTTATTAACTATAGCACTGGAGTCCAAGCTGGCAAGAGTCGTATTTTTTTTTAACCACATTAGAGAAAAATTATTTGCGGGTTTCTTTACAGTGACTGAGGACCTTGTTAAAAGACAGCAAGAACGACAAAGGAAAAAACAATCACACTGACATTGCAAAAAATTGTATTCCTTGAATGTCTTCTATTCAACAGTAAAAAAAGGTTTCTATCAAGATGTCAACACTCACATACTTTATCTAACGATAGAAGGTTAGAGTTCAAAGACAACTAGTCATTTGGAATGTCTAACTATGCACAATATAAACACATCAAATACTCAAAGAATAAAGCAGCAACATGATAAAAAAATCAGTTCCTATAAAGACATCAAGAGACGCATCCAAGAAGTGACACAGCAGTCACTTGTGCAAATTTTCAGTGCTCTAGAAATCTGCAAGCAACCACTAGCTACTTCCGCAAATCTCAGCCAAGATGTTCCAAGTATCTTGCTTTTTGTATTAGCAGATGTTTAAGTAGCGAATAGTCAAGTATCCAAACATATCAAAGAGCATACAGAAGAATGTATCAACAGGTTTTATTTTTCATTCCTGGTTTTGTAATTCAGTATTTGAAAACTATCATGTTAATATGATACCTAACTGTTGCTATTTAAAAAAGATTGTCAGAAAAAGAGGACCGAAATTTAAAGACCTACTGACACATTGTAGGCAGTAGGCTCAATCTGAAACACAGACTATCAACATTCTTGTTCTTCAACATCTACCATTAGAAATTAAACTTCCTCCCTCCATCCCAATAATGATGTTATTATTTAATTAAACCACTATTCAAACTGTTAACAACTTACAAATGAAGGTCTTGTTTTGCAAGAAGATCTATGCAATCAGACTCTTAAAATCACAATAGAGCTATGATCAAGTAAGTAAATTATCTTCATGCAATTACAAATGAATTACAGCATGAATCAACATTCTGCAGCATCAGAGGGGGTAAAACTGCCATCATGGCTGGGAGGGAAAAGTCTGTCTGGGCTGGCATCCTGTCTCTCCATAATTACAGCTGGTCACAGATGCTGGAGGATGGTAAGGGGCAACTATCAAACAGAATGTATCCTTCTGTTCCATGTGTTATTCCAACAATCTTATACTTCAAATATTTTTCTTTAGTTTATTATGGTACAAACAACAAGGTTAGTCAGAAATTACAGTAAAAATTCCCTACTGCCTCAGATTAACTAAAAAAAAATAATTCTTAGCACCCAAGAGACAGCCTTCTCCATGAAGTCAGGAAAAAAAAATTACACATGGGACACATCTCTCCAAATAAAAAGTCCAAGCTATGTGAACACTCTGAAACACATTTAACAGATTTAACAATAATTAGAATTAAATTATTCTGAGTAGTACTTTTTTCAAGCTACTGCTTGAAAACTAACCTACAGAAAAATCAAAGCAAAGTCTATAGATCCTCATCTATGTAGCTAACTATACTATTATATCAATATCACAAGAAGGGATAACTGACTATATCTGTGAAATTATTCATCATTTGGTCCTTTAATTGGGTATTACATTATTTGTGATTTTTTTTTTTTGTTTATTTAGAGGGTACATTCAAGCTTCTCGGGCACCTCTGTCTTTCGGCAGGAAGGCAATTAAGCAGACATGAAGGCGGGGATTTCTCTCTTCCCCATCCAGGGGCAAGCTGTGAGGCAAAAGTACAGTTCCAAAGCACCAATTATTCTTGCTTATAACTAAAAGCAGCAGCTGCCCCTTGAATATAACCCCATGTGGGGATTTCAATCTCATAATTTGCATAAACATAAATCCTTTCTCCTCATGGCAGAAAGTCAAGCTCCCCAAAAACATGCATGTTTGACAGTTTTCTGTTACCTCTGTGCCAGAACATCCAAAATTACTAAGAATCTCACATTATAAAAGGTTTTGAAGTCAATAATAGTATAATGCAAGACCTGCAGATATTTGAGGTTTAAATCAACCTTTAGAAATTTGACCAAGTCTATAATGGGAGTTCAAGTCTCCTATACTTGGTCATAATACCAATTCCTGTATCACCCAAGAATCTGCTTAGTTTCAAGAAAGAATTTATTTTTAACAGTGCAAACTAACTCATCCGAATACAACCTTATAATACACAAATATTAACATATCATTTTCTCCAACTGTATCTTGGGCTTTGTAGTTTTTAATCTGTCATCCTAAAGTAGAAATGGTTCTCACCAGTTCCACTACATGCCCACACACGTTATTTCCCTGCAAAGAACTTGCAGGCATACTACTGGAATTTTCCTTTGCGTGAAGCTGGGATGAAGTCAATATTAAGTTTATAAAAATATGTAGAATAAAGACTGTTTTTCCTCCCAACTTCAGAAGACATTCAAAGCTGCTCAACATACCAGAGAATCCAATCTCCAGAGATAAAAACAAAGGAGGGAAAAGACCCCAAACAAACTAGAAAACCGTATTTTTTGATTTCACTGATTTGTTGAAGAAAACCACTGAATCACTGGTAATCCATCTATCCATTTTTTTGGTTTTGTTTGTTGTTTTTTTCAAAATATGTAAGAATGTCTAAAAGGTGTAGATGAAAGTGCTCTGTGGAACACAGTGTTTGCAAGGGCTCTCACACAAGACGAGAAAAGGAATTTCCCATGTTACCATCCAAGAGAAGAATCCATATGCTTGGTTGTAAATGATCCAAATTAATTCCAAAACATATCTAGCTAACTAACTTACTGTGCAGAGCAGCTAGAAAAGGCTTTAATATTGAGTCATTTCTTGTTTTAAGGCGTGAATCAATTACCCATGTGATGCTAATCTCAAATCAACAAGTGTAGTGCATTCTGCACTAAAATGCTAAAAAACTGCCCACCATGAAGCACTTTACACAGATTCCAGGTATTTTGAATTTTCCATCTAAAAAAATTAAAATTCTTTTTAACAGTAGTAATTAATGCTTTCTATTTGAATCAAACTAAAAATCTGCCATCTTTAAGGTAGAGGCTTTTGATTCTGCTGAAATGTTAGGCCTCACCATAGATGCTTAAATCATACATAGCTGGTTGAATATCAGAAACATCATGTTAAAGAGCTACAGCATTTTATATATATATCATTATTTACCTCCATGTAAACACAAGCATTTAGAGTTCATTCCTTTACATTCTTTACAGAAAATAAGACTTCAGGAGGTCATATCAGTTAGTAATTTTTATTTGAATGCATCAATCTTCACTTTTCAATAGTACAATAAAGTACACTGATGTGCATACTACCTGGGATCCAAAACTGGCAGGAAGCCATAAATATTATACTTCAACAGTACAATGCTAGAAGCTTCATGTAGTATTTTCATATTATATGTCACTTGTAGCACTGTTGACCTCCAAGAACAACTGACTGTGATTGACAAGAAAAGACTGGGAGATGACAGGACAATCAGATAAGCAGTGGAATACACTGCCACCATTTTGAATTTGGGAAAAGAAAACACAGATGCACATATGATCTTTTGCAATTATTGTATCATTCTTCTGATCTGGCAGCTCTGCAAACACTTCAATACTTTCACTTAGAGATAAGTACTGGATTAGGAGTACTTTATTTCCCTCATTTATCCTCACAATACCCTGCAGATGGCCAATTCCAGCAGGTCAGACTGACTACATAGTTCTCCAGAGGTCAATCAATTCCAGACTCTCTGAAGACATCCATGAAGCAGCACAGAAAGAGACAGAGAGCAGAGCAACTGTAATGAACAGGTAACCTTTTTGGCAGGATCAAATAAACACCACCAGCATTGAAATGACAAAGAACTAAATCTAATTATGAGGGAATCATAGGAGGGGAGCAAATTTCTAGAAGCAAACCAGAAAAACACAAATGTCATCATAATCTTGGAAAACGAGATACATCTACTTAAAAAACACCTTACTAAAAATCTTAAGATATCCAAAAAATTGATTTAAAACCAGGGGAATAATCAAGCATTTTAAGGTAAATTACTCCACTATTAACATCCCAATAACATCAAGTCTGATTAAATCAAAGGCATTAAGACCCCTTAATTTAACCTCGATTTATATTGGGAAACTGTATATATAAGGTTTCTTACATAACTAACCTTTCCATCAGTTAGAAACTTTTTCTGTTGTAGTTTTCTTAGAAACAAGTGCTTCTATATTTAGATTATTTACTTTGATTTGCAACTATCAAATACAGGCATCTGGATTATTAGGATAATGTCACAGCCATTATTAACATTCAAGTAATTACATCATTTAGCTTATTAAATGGTATATTCCATTATGTAGAACAATTTTCCCTCCTATTATGCATATTACGCTATATTTGGAAAGAATGTACAACTCAATGCAAACATGACTTAAAGTTACAATAATAAAACTTTTAATTACGCAAAATAAATATTTAAATACAACTGGCTCTCAATTTTGTTGATGAATCATTTGCTTTTATCAGCTAATGAGATGACTTACTCAAGTAGTCATAAACAGATGCATTAAGAAGCCTAAAGGCAGATAATTGATTCGCATGACTTTCAGAATGATTTAATCAGATTACATGCCTAACTTTCAATGGAGATTTGAAACATTTTCCCACTTCCTCAGCATTGTTTTCTCAATTCTGAACAATAGGAAATCTCTCACTTTTCTTCACTTAACAGATGAATTACAACACCTTTCTTGCACAATAAAAATTAAAAGTACTTCTCTGGAAAAATGCAGTTATCTTTCACCATTTTAAAGACTGAATAGGCAGATACTTACTGAAGGTAGGATACAATTCCAGCACTAAAAACCTTTCCTCTTCTCCATAACTACATACAATTAATTCAAAAATGGCCATGTTCACAACTTACAATTCAAGCTATTTTGGCATCTTTCAAACATACTAAAAATAACTGCTGAAAAAAAAATGTAAAAAATCCCAGGCTATAAGTCAGGCCTTAAAGATTTGTAATTAAAAAATGCTTTGAAACGAAATTTTAAAGATACATAATTTTTAAAAGTTTAACTTTGCTGCACAGACAAGAGCTTAGAGAAACTGAGACTAATCAACTAAGGCAATTAAGTTAATTCAAAAAGTAGAAGTGCATTAAACCCTTATGGATAAGCTGTCACTGAGAAGAGTGACCTTATTACTCCTCTTCCAGTAGGATTAAACACACAGTATATGCAGAGGTTTACATACCATAATTTCACCAGATTGATATTTCATTTTAGCTTTCTCAAATATGCTCATAATCTGTGTCTGGTAGTACAGTCAAATTTTTCCAAAATAATCACAGATGAAACATGGTATCTCTGGTGCAGACAAAATATAGGAAAGTCATTTCATATGTTACCACTTTTCTTTCATTATCACTCAACAGTGAGACAAAAACACTGTATAATAAAGGCTCTCAGATCACAGCTTAATGCACATTTAATATGGTACTATTATACATACTAGAACATCACTCCTACTCACTCTTCAGCCTACAGGCTGCCTCCAACCCTCTCTTACTCTGGCACAACTGTTTCCAGGTAATACATGACCACATCTAAAGAGAAATAAACAGAATAAAGAAATCATAAAGAAAAAAAAAGTTTCTTAGACGAATTAGTCTCCTTAATCCACCTTACCATACAACTTCAGAAATGCTTGCACCAGTAACGCTTAACGACAAATACCACTAGCTGGGGACACACAGATATTTTCTTCCTAGGCAGAAATGCCATCTAAAATGCATGCTAGACTACAGCCCAAAATATAGCCTATGAATCCCTGATGCCTAACAGGAAAAACAACTTACTGTTTAGAGTAGTACTATGATCATATATTGCCTAATCAGAATGCAAACTTTTAAACAAGATTAATATTTTATATTAAACTTCTCTGCTTTTTTTATTAACCCTCTAGACAGTATCATCAATTGCAAATACTCCTGCATTACGTATTGCCTACTATTTCAGAAGGAAATTATACACAGAGTCAACTAATATTCTTAGAAGTATGCCTGTAAACTGAAATTTGTAAATATTGTTTATCCCATAAATCCAATGGGATACCAAAGCCCACACCTTGTAAGTGCTGAACTCCTAACACTGAAAGGCACTTGTTTACACTTTCGATATGCTTCCTCAAAGATGTAGTGTATCTTAACTGTACTAACGCCATTCAATTACATATTTTAGCAAAAACTGCAGTCAATTTACACCATAAAAAAAACCCCCATGGTCTGGAAAATCTGTATAGCCAAACCGCACCCCTAGCTCTAATCTGAAGGCAGATTTACAGGGTGGAGAGAAGCCACCTTACTCAAGCTGGGGAAATAAGAAAAATCAGAAACTTTTCCTGATTTACAAAGCTGACTTGCCTCTCTCAACTAGTCCAACTTGTTACTTTTGAACTTCCCACATAATTATTTGAAGGCTTCTGTTGTGGATAGTGTGGGTTCCTAATGCTTTGATTTCAAATTAAGGATTACAAATCTCTACCACATTGGTGGTAAACTGCTGAGGTAACTATTTACATGCTTTTGTTTTATTTCTGTGTGGGGTTTTTGTTGTTGTTGTCTGGTTTTGCACCTTTTTGTTCAGTTGGTGGTTTTCTTCAGTTGGTTGAAGTTCTTTTTTTCAAAACGAGGACAATGATTTGCTTTTCCATTGTTGAAGACTAACCACTCTTCTTTCAAGAGCTTTAAAAGCTAAAGTATGCCTGAGAACTTGAACACACAATTACCCAAACCACTAGCCCATCATGTTCAGAAGTATGGAAAACTGAATAAAGGAAAACATCAAATTTTTTAGGTTATTATATATGATCTGTATTTGACTATATTACTTGGAATGCATAGTCACTACATTTGAGAAAAACTGGAAAAAATGTCCCAAAATTATAAGCAGTTTTTTGCAGAGCTCACTTATTATGGAGTCATGACTACAAATCACCACGAAAATAAAAGGAGAGGTTTTAAACAAAGCGTAACTTCGGATCTGAATTTCCCAAGCAAATACATACAGTCTAAGTGTTCCATCTTGAACAGCGCAGTTTCTGATGGTATGAAAAAGCTGTTAAAGCCTCAGAACAGTATTCACTAAAGAAATGTAGGTAAATTCAATTGTATTTTTATTCCATTTTCATAACACACCATAAGCTTTTTCCCCCCATCTTGGTTCATATCCTGGATTTATCACAACTTATTTTCATACACAAAACCACAAGGTTACTGCAATAATATACCTGTTTGAAACAGCAGCTACTAACAGTAAGTGAAAAGGTAGAAAAATATGGAACAACCAATTAATAGGTGAGAAGAGAAATCGATATTCATAAAGGAAGACAACCAAGTGGAAAGTAGTATTTTGGCATTAGATTTCATGAGACTGCAGATCCAATACCATGGCAACCTTGTGCTAGATGAAGCAACTCCACTCCCACAGCTCCTTCTCTAAACAGCTTTGACGTTTGTCTGACCCTCTGGGATCAAAACAGTTCAGCACACTAAGTGATTTTTTTTTCCTTTACCTAGGCAAGTTTTCTGCTAGTTCAGCAAGCTAAATGAAGTAGTTGATGGGGATCACATAAGTATTAGAGTTCAGCATGAGGAGACAGTTGTCATCCATTTTGACAGCCACTGGACTGCCTACATCACAGAGAACAAGCAAATTGGATTCAAAAGGTTTTTGACTGTCACTCAAAACCAGACACTAGCTTCTCTTCTCTATTGCCAACTGTTGCTGAACAGTGTTACACTAGCAATAACAAACCTAAAATACCCGAAACAAAACTTCTTACTCTTTAGCCCAAAACTAGCTGAACGCAGCACAAGGAAACACCTAGTGGCAGCAGACAGCAATAACAGTATGAACCGATAGAAGACTTTAACAACTGTTAATAGTTGGCAGCCAATGTATATATTAGAAGCATTATTGGCACGCTACTCAAAATCTGTGCCAGAAATCGGCACCTGCTTCATCATTATGCCAGTCACTACATGCCCTAAAATCATCCAGTAATTCCTTGTAGACCCTCATCCACTGAGATAATAACTGGTCAGTAGACAGTTGTAACAAATCATTAATTTCTTCACTGAAAACTCACCTTCTGTTCAGTTTAGGCAGCACACAGTCTTGAAAAGACCATTTTCCAGACAATTTAGTATTAATCAAAGAAGGTTTCACTTCTCAACTTCAACATAGCAGAGCATTAACTATGCAAAGATTACCACAGGGAAAATTACTCATCTCTTGGAAGTTGACTGTATGTCTTTCAAAGACCCAGGGAGCTCATAAATGTTTTTGGCATTCTTCCAGTCCTTTTCAATGACCTACTTCAAGGTAAAAAGGCAGGCCTACGTTGCCCATTACCTTTATAAAACCCACACCATCTCCTCCTCCAGAGCTTTGTCATCCATCACAGCTCAAACTCTTTACTCTCAAATCCCTCAATAGATGGTACAGCCACACTTCTTCAGATTTCACGAAATTGTAGTCTTTCTGATTACACAAACAAATCAACTTACCTATTCAGCATATAAATCTATGGACTTGAATACCTGTGTAACATTTTTTTTTTATTTATACTTTTTGAAAGTATAGAGTAGATAGCAAGTTGTAACTGATAGGGCAAGAAGAAGCTATGTTTATTTAGTGTCAAAGTAACTCAACTGAGGACGATGATGTTGACAAGAGCTCAATATTCTTTGGCAACAATGAAGAAAGGAAAAAATTCCCTCTCCCTTTTATTTTTATTTTTTACAGGAAGTAAAAAAATTATAAGGCAGATCACAGGATTTTGCTTAATTTTCATAAGCTAACAGCAGACCTTGCTTATAATAAATGTAGAAATAATGAGGGAGGGATAATCCCATAGCTCTTAGTAACATGCCTCTGTCACTTTCCTCTTACAGTCTCTGCCATTTTTGCTGATTCTGTTCACTACACTGGTAGAAAATATTTATTTCCTAGGGTCAATTTTCCTCTTATTTTGTCTCACAGAAACAGGAAAGTATACATAGAAAGAATAAAATATTAAGAACATGCACAGGTCTTCCTGGGGACTCATATAACATATAATAGAAATAGGGGTTCAATTTTAAGTTCTTTTCTTTAAGTAATGTGCTTTTTCATTCCAATTATCCACCACTGATAGTAATTTGGTTCTAAAGTCTTGGAGATCACCAAAATAGCACTACGTTAGACAGCAACAGTAATGAAAAATGCTCTTCAGTAACTGAGGTGGGCGTATCTTTTTTTCCCTCAAAAATTTTTCACAGACCTCATGACTTTAGTAACTGTACATACCAAATTGATATATAGGCACTTAACTTCAGTAGAAAGATGGCAAAATTTGTGGATCACTGAAGAAAACATGAGGCCAAAGATCTTAGTTGTACTGTAAGCACTTTCTTTCATTTTATGTGCTCTTCCAAAACAAAAAAACCTACTAGTCATTGACCATGAAGGTTCGTCTGTTCAGAAATACAAAGTTTAAGTAAGGTACTAAGTCTTACTTGAGACTGATCCCAGCCACTAATATTCTGATTAAAAATAATTATATTTAATCAATGAACATTAAATTCATAAACCCACAATTAGTAAGTTACATTTAATACATCTAAATGTTTACATTTACAGAGGCAGAATACAAACACCTAAAAACTGTCTTTGATTTAAGCACCTGGAAGTTAAACGAAGGGGTGAAAAGAGATACCTGAATTAATTTGCCAAAACTTAAGAGTCAGTGAGAGAAGCTAGGTCTTCTGAATTGTAGACAACATCCTAACCACTAGATTATCTCTAGAAGCTTTTACTATCAACTACAAACCAAGTTCACCTTCAGGTTTGTAAGGCTTGTTCCTTTCTTCTTTAACAAGATAACCATAAAATGCCAGTAACAGTTGCAAGAAAGCTGTCAAAAACTTATCCACATCAGAAACAAGGTAGACTTTGCAAAGAAAACAGAAACATGAATTGCAAAGCTAGCCAGCCCAGACATGCAATGCTTGCATAGCCAAATCATCTTGCATAGTCAAATTAACTTCAAAAAGCAAGCTGTATTTGCCTCACTTCCTAAGGAAAGGAAATTTATGCTGTCAGTAAGTGGGTAACTCTAAAACTCCAGATCAGTTTTCAAAAATAAAAAGATTTATTTAAAATGTTCTAAAGTCTCGAGTTTTCAAGGAGAGTAATTTTTTTACCACATCTCAGCTACTTACTAGCATTTCTGCTAAGGAAAAGGATGCTACCTGGCTTGACAATTTATAAGGAATCAGATTCTAAAAGAGACAAAAGGAATTGGAAACCAGGCTTTAATAATTAACACTAAGGGCATGGGGGGGGGGGAGGTGTACAAATTAAAAAACATTTGAGCTATTTAAAACAAAACAACAAAAAAATACCCATTGTCAACTAAAATACTCCTAACCTGACCACTTCTGTTTCCAGCAACCATTCCCTCAAGTCAGCAGCCACCCTGCTGCATCTCAGATTACTTTTTCAGAGAACCCAAATGAACTCATCCTTTCTGAAGAGTAATAGAGGATGTAAAACATAAGCAGAAACTGACTACACCATAGCACAAGTACTTATATAGCATAAGTACTGAACCACAGAAATAAAGAGGAAAAAAGAAGAGCAAACCAAGTTTTTCTATAATACTACAATATACTAGCTAGGATCAAGAGAGAGAACACTTATGGTTCTTTTTCCTTGGTAAAAAGGGACCCAAAAGTAATACCTGTGCCAATCAAAACAAGGATTGCAGATTCCCAAGTGTAGCATGACAAGTGGTACTAAAGTCTCTTGGATTCAGGAGTACTTATGCAAGGAGAAGTTGGAGAATATCACTCTTCCTTTTTTTCCCCAGTAGAGAAAGACATTTCAACATCTCCAGCTGTGCAACAATGCAAGTAAATTCCTTGGTACTAGTTTCAGTTCTGTGCATCATGACTGCAGGAATTTGAAGATGATAAATGTTAAGGAAAAATTACTTAACTAATGCAGTCTGCAATACAGAGCAAAAAATATCAAGGGAATTTGAGATATACTGCTCAACATTCAAACTTGAAAATTTATGACATTACTAGGTAAGGTGTGGAAGAACTACCAAAATCAAAAGTTCATCTAATATAGTATTGTGGCATACATTAAAGTGAGCCCTCCTTTGTCCTGTAGACTGAGTCTTTTGGAACAATTATTTTAATTATATTCCTACATCCACCACCCCCTCAAACAATCAACAGTTAGAACATCAAACCTTGACATCCCAATCCAAGACTGCAGTAACCAGCCAGAAAACAAACTTTTCACTATGTATCAGTTCTCTTCTGGTCTATCATGATACATATGGAAGTCATGAAAGAATAACGGATGAAGAAAGACATCTGGATGGTGTAAAGAAAAACTATGCTTTCTCCTCTACTCCAATCACTCCTAGCCTTCAGGGTAGAATGTTCTAAATGCATATTGCTCCTGTTCTATACAACACTACAATTATACTTGTATTTTTTTTAAAGGGATCCACTTCCTGGATAAATAAATAAATAAACAACCCCAAACTTCTGTCCTATCAGAACTGCAGGTTCTGATATTTTTTTTCCTTCCCCTATGCTACAGAACATCAAGGTATTTCTCAAAAAACCTGTGTAACTGCTATAAAAAAATTAATGTAAAAATACATTAGACAAAATAGCTTTCCAGCTTGTTGGTTTCCCTCTATCAGTAACCAATGGAGGACATGTATAAAGGCAAATACTAGGAGGACAGGCCAGAATACCTTCCACTGACCAGTCACCTTGATGTTTGCCAAGTCTGAGAAGATTCTTGTGTGTTTCATATTCATAGCCTCTGATGATTTTCCCTACAAACGAACAGTTTCAACTTCCCTGTAAGCTTTTGGCATTCCCAATATGCTGCTGCACTCAGTCTTTTAGTTACACATAGCATAAAGGAGTATCTAATTTGTTTTGAATCTGTAGAATACAGAAATCTTTCAAAAACAGGAGAAATAATAATACTAACCAAAAAACCATCCCCCTAGATCTTTTTTCCTGGGCAAAAAAAAGTCAATTTTCGATCCACCTTTCTCCCGCCCTACTAAAACATCTTCCAAGGTATAAGAGAGATAAAGGGAAAAGATCAAAACTGCAGTTAGCATTAAAGAAAGGATTTATACACTGTCATACTGATGCTATTTTCTTCCCAACTGTTAACCCTAGCATTATTCACTTTTTGACTGTCAAGTATTGAGTTGCTACTTCCACAGAACTGAAAGCATCTTGGTGACCCACAAACAGAGTTCTCAATATATACAGGTTTAATCCTATGGAGTTCTTACTAATAAAGCAACAATCCAATGATTATACACATAGAAGCATCCTCCAGCTTAAAACTTCTAGTAGCGTCTTCAAAGCTTTTAAACAGACTACAAGTTATCTTGTAGAGACAGACAATGAGAAAGACCCTCTTAAGAAAACAATTTAGGAGAGTAATTATGGCATAATAGAAACCAATTTCAGTTTGTGTCTATACCAACTTGCTCAAACAAGCACCATCCAACCTGCTGAAGTAGTTTGCAATTCAACAGAGCATCCAAAATAGCCTATTTAAAAAAGCATAAAATACATTGTCTGCAAAGTAAATGTTTTGATTTTCCATTTTTTTTTTGTTTTGCTAAACGTGGCAATCGTCTCCCAACCTACACTTTCACCACTTGATCCCATCACATAACTTAAAGATCAAAATCTTAACATCAAAAATCCTCAATCATCCGAATTTCCAAATATCCTCCAGACTTTTAACAGGTGATAACTGAATCACTGAGAGATTCTTTTTTCTTTTTTTAACAATAATTTCTAGTTAATGACAATACACACAAAATAGCACTTTTTTCAGATGTATCATAACACATTTTCTACTCATTCGGGTTTTTTTTCAGATTACCTAACACTGCAACAAACTCCTATGCAAAAATATTTCTCGTTTCAACCTTTTGTTTTTTTTTAATTTAAGATCACACAGCACAAGGTCTGCCTTTACCACGCTGCCACTATATTTTTCTCACTCCATGTGCTACCTCCATTTGAACTGGAAGAGGACAGAACGGAAAAAAATAGCTAAGTTTCTTACACCGCTTTAACATTACCACTTCAGAATGGAAACTCTTTACCACCCTACCCTGCTTTCCTAAGACCATCACGACATGGCAGAAAGGCTCCAGAGACCCCCAGCCTTGGGAAGCAAAGCACAGGCTCTCCAAGCGCCCACCCCGGCAGGCCTCCAGCGCTGCCCCGGGGGGCGCGGAGCCAGACGGAGACAAAGCCGAGAGGGTCCGGCGCGCGCCTCCCGCCGTACGAACCCTACCACCGCCTCACACGCGGGGCCCGAGCCCTGCCGGTGTCGAAGCCCGCGGGAAGTTGCCGAGGCTGATCCTGGGGCCCTCAGGTCCATGCTGCCAGCAACAGGACCCGCGGGGACAGGGACGGCCGCTGGGACGGAGGCGGGGCAGACCTAACCGGGCCCCAGCGGCAGGAAGGTGGGGACGGAGCAACCGCGGCCATCCCACCCCGCTCAGCAGCGGAGCCAGAGCTGCGGGACCTCAGGCCGGCGCGGGCGGCGGGCTCCAACACCCGTGCTCGGCCGCCATGCACCTCCCGGGCAAGAAACAGGCGCGCCCAGGCCGCCATCTCCTACCTGCTCGGACGGGACCCTGCCCGATGCTTCCCCCCACTACAGGCCACGTCTCATTGTGCTGCTGCTGCTGCTGCTGCTGCTCCCGCCGCCATTTCCCTGCCGCCGCCGCCTCACCCCCCAACTGTCAGGTTCCTCCATTCACCTGGGCCCGGGACAGCCTCCACCCCCTCCCTTCCCCCTGCGCCACCGGCCCTACGCAAACGGAGCACCTCCCCCACCCCTCCCTCCCATACCAACGAGGGCCGCCCAACGCCAACGACGCAAGCCTGCTCCGAGAATTCCACCCTGCGCAGCTCACACTCTCCACATCCTCACGCTATGAAAGGAACAAGACGATTGGCAGCGATAGCCGGGTAAAAGGTGAAAGGTTCAGAAAGCAGCCAATGCGATAGCAGGATACAACTACCGCCGGGGAGTCGCCGGGTGGTCCAGGGGCTCACGTGTGTGCACGCTCCCCTCCCCCCGCCGGCGGACTGCAAGGCGCTCGGCCTGCGGCGTTTCCCCTCCTCCGCGCACGCGCGAGGGCGGCTCTCGCGCGCAGGAGGTGGTGTGTAGTAGTGCAGACGCAAGAGTGGCAATCGCCATTTTGAGGGTAGGCGGGGGAGTGCAATTGGTGTATGGTGCGTCCGAGGTTGTCTTCTGGACGCCACTCTTCCCGCTGAGATGGGACCAGTCACAGAGAGACGGATCTGAGAAAATGGTTATGTCCTCTTGTACGGCTCCTGGCAAGCCACGGGAGAAAAGCAATGTTTTTGGCATCATCGTGGCAAAGCAGGGTGAGCTCACTCATCAATGTGTAACTAAATCCCACCTTTCCATTCTCACAGGTGGTCATATCCGTTAGGAGAGTCCTTCTTACTAAAGGCATAGTACTCTTCCTCCACAAGGGAGCTGGTGTCCTCAGCCATTGTTGGTGCTAGGCCCAGAAAGTGGAAGAAGAATAAAATCATAGAACCATACAGTCGTTTGGGTTGAAAGGGACCTCTGGAAGTCATCTAGTCCAACCCCCCTCAGTGAACAGGGACATCCCCAACTAGATCAGGTTGCTCAGAGCCTTGTCAAGCCTCACCTTGAATGCCTCCAGGGATGGGGCCTCAACCACCTTCCTGGGCAACCTGTTCCACTGTACCACTACCCTCATGGTAAGGAACTTTTCCCTAATATCCAATCTAAATCTACTCTTCTCTAATTTAAAACCATTGCCTCTTGTCCTTTCACTACAGGCCTTTGTAAACAGGCCCTCTCCAGGCTTCTTGTAAGTTCCCTTTAGGTACTAGAAGGTCACTATTAGATCCCCACGAAACCTCTTCCAGGCTGAACAATCCCAGCTTCCTCAGCCTGTCTTGGTAGGAGAGGTGTTCAAGCCCCCTGATCATTTTCATGGCCCTCCTCTCGACCCGCTCCATCAGGTCCATGTCCTTTCTGTATTGAGGGCTCCAGAACTGGACACAGTATTCCAGATGAGGTCTCACCAGAAAGGACAGCTGGAGGTGGTTCTTTCTATGCGTACTCCCTAAGCAGTGTATCTTTTTGCCACTGCTTAAGGCAGTAGCTGGACCACTGGTCTCAGTCCAGTTTCTTGTCAACTCTCTCACTCCAGTGCCATTGCTAACTACTACTAATTTTCTGTTTTGAAATGCCCTGAAATTTTTTGGAACAGCTGATACAGGATGACTCTTTTTTCTCATTAAATCCCTTCAGACACGGATGAAGAAACAAATGAAAATGTGTGGTGCTGAAACATGGGAACATGAATTCTCTTATGCCTCATAGTGCCATTTACCAGCTTTTATTTTCTTTACAATTGACAGAAATCTGGAAGCTGTGTGTTTGGAAAACTGTGAGGAGAGGAAAGACAATAAGAAAGTTCTGAACAAATTGTTTCTCTAAATGACTGTCACATAACAAGACTGCCATACAATGCCTGATATAGGAGAAGGTTCAGTTGTGTGAATAACTGGTCACAAAGATAGGATGTAGGACTGGAGTGAATCAGTTTATGAGAATTAGCACATTTGGACTACCTTACACTCTCTTAATTCCAGTCTCAGTTAATTTAAATTCCCTTGTTCCCATCTCCCATGGTGCCTACCAACACTGTTCTCATTGCAACTGGTGAGAAAATGAAACCCTTCTTACAGAGCTGTAGCTTACAAACAAATCTGCGGGCTTGCTTGCTGCATGACTTACTTAGATCCATAGCCACAGCCCAGACTAGATAGATGGTTAGGACAAGTAATGAAACAGATAACTCTTGTAAATTAAAATTGGGAGTTTCAAAGTCTCTTTGCCTAATGTAAGTCTTCTTGGATCATCACAGAGCTAAAGGCAACAATTATATCTCACTTGCATCAGGTCACATCCCCAAATAAAAGGCAGATGTATGGAACCAGGAAGGAATCATCCTGCTGAGTATCTAATAATCAACCGTAATAGTGGTGGATCACAAAATCACTGCTTCACTCCTCAAGAGCTGTCTGAAAGTGACCATGAAACAGCTGCATCTGTCTCAGATCACCCTACCTGTTCCTCAGCACACTGCGCTTATCTTTTGCAACATCAGTGAATGTTACCCAGTCAGTGTCAATGTTCAGTTGCTATGATTATCCTGTTACTCTCCATGGAGTTAATAGCTTATCCTTTTTACTTTGATGCCCTTCTCATGGTTTCATTTACATTATGTAGAAAGGAGATGTCTGATCCATGAGAAATGGTTTGGTTGTAGGTTGTTGGTTTTATTTTCTTTTCTAAGCATGGAAAAAAAGAACTATGCCAAAGGAATTGGTGAAAATCTTTACTGTTAAGGACCTTGGTTTGCTTTGGTGTCATTTTAACAGCTGAATGCACTATTCAGTTTTCAAGCAGAATTCTTCCTCCCTATCCTCCACTTACACATGTCCTAAAGCTCTGTTACTTGTCAGTAGTTTTCTTTATGTGCAAGAAAAAAATTTTCTATATTGTACCATAATTTACCATTGTGATGGAATATACACACGAGAAGGTCTACCCATAATGCTAATGAGTGGTCAGATCTATGGACTGACTGCTCATAGAAATCACCACACCAAAAATGTAAAGATACAGCCACGCATGGGCAATGTGGTCACTCTTGTGGAAGGAAATCTTTGAATAATGTAAATAGACATTGCTGGTCTCATTCTGCCTCATCCTTTCCATGGTGGATGGATTCAGTTGTGTGCTGTATTTTGCTGATCCTGTTTTCCATCTTGCAAAACCCTACAAGGTGTGCAGCTACAGAACCAGTTACAGTTCATGTTAGGCCAAGTGACCAAGTTAGAGTCTCCTAAGATCGCACATACTTGCACAAAGAGTGGAGATTATCCTTGTTGCCTAATAAAGAGAACCTAAATGCACTGCAAAGCCACTTCTGGCTAGCCACTCTACTTCCAAGATGTGCTGAAGGTGGTGTGTGTGCAAAGAAGTGTCGGTGACTGGAGGCCTAGATTCCCTCATTCCATCTGCACTCTATCAGGGATTTACCATCTTCCTTAATGTAACTGTGCCTACAAAATCAGTATGAGAAGATACAGCTAACTAAGCTTTAACTCTAAGATTCATTTAAACCAACCTTAATAAAATTGTTTCAGGTTAAAAGTGATCTAGAGGCCTAGGATATTATCAAATTAAGTGTTCTCTTGGCTCAAACCTCTGTTGCACTTTAGAACACATCTTCTGTAAATGCCCATGTTGTTAAATATTACAGTATTAGGTATTTTTATAGCATTGAAGTGGCATCCTTCTGTTTTTTTTTATGGATGGAAGAATAATTATATCCTGTGACAAAAGCTTAGGAAAAGGAGCAGCTGTTCAGTTTTATCCAGTGGGAACTGTCAGAACATATGGGACTGTTTTTCCAATTTTAGCTGAAGTACTGAAGGAAATTGGCATTCTTGATTATTTCTAACATAAAATAGAGCAGAAAGAAACTCTCCTTAATGCTCTGCAGGCCATGATTAAATAATGAATTTTATCCAATTCAAGTAGGTTCAAAGAGAAGGCAAGCAGAATACTTAAAACTACTTCCTCCTTGAGCCTGCCTGCTGACAGGAGTTTTTGATTTAAAAGCATATTTAGGATAAAATTTGTGCTACTCCTTATTATTCTATCACCACTATTCTCTCTCTGCTCTAAGAAAGGGATATTTTATGTCATATGCCTGTATAACAACAGCTAACCTAAAGAGTTTAAGCCCAAATAAAAAATTGACTTTTATGTTAATTTTGCACATCTCTTACAAAGATTTTTAAAATAAGGTGAAGCCATCAATGTGATATAAAACTCTAAAATAAACTTCGCATATTTCAAGCTGTTTGGAATTCAGTGTCTGTTAAAAACCACACAAGCTACCATAAAATGAAACAAACAGGCTATTGGATGAAAAGAATAGAATAGCTCAACTAATTAAAATCCAGAACAGAATAAGTAGCAATGTACCAAGTTACAGCTTTCCCCATATCTTTTGTACTGAAAATACTGTGATGTTTTACTCTGTGGGATAACTGTTGTAGGACAGTGAAAACAACCATTTATCTCCCCCTTTTTAGTTGTTTCAGTAAGGGGTTGGGGCTTGTTTCTATTTTTCTTCTGTTGGGTAAAAGAAATTGGGTCAGAAAAGATGAAAATTGCAATTAAAAAACCCCAACAAAATAAAACACCAAACCCCAAAACTGTTTCACAAGTAGTTGTCTTTGTTCATGCCATAGAACTTTGTAATCATGCCTGCAGAAACCAGGCTTTTTGCCTTTTTGGTGTACCAGTCTCATCAGGTTCTAAAATGGACTCTGTAGACACTCCTTCCCATGAGACAATGGTGACCTCTGTTGTTCCCTCCTGTTGATACCAGCCACAATGCTACTCTGTCATTGCATCACACACTTTTTCAATAATACACTTAGAAACAAGCTGGCAATTATTGAGAAAATATGGGCTTGAGTGTTGCATTCAAGTTTCTGGCCAGGAAAGGATGTGTCTATTCTGCACTAACTTCAGAAAATTTAACTTGAGACTTTCCTCTCAAACAGCCCTTACCCTGGCTACCAGGTTTTTTCAGTTCATAGCTGTGAGTCACTGCAGAGAAGAGTGGTTGCTAATAATAGCACCTGCAATGTATTATGAGGAAAAGCTGCAGGTATGATTATGGAGGAGGAAGTTGGAAAAAAGAAAGAAGGAACCTATTTTGAAGAGATTCTATTCCTAAAACCAGAGCTGAGATTTTAAAAAGGTGTGAGATTGCATGAACTTTTTGTTCTCCCCTAAGATGGTATTTAAAAAAAATTTTTTGCATGCTTTCACAATTCAGTGACCCAGTCTTCATAACTCCAAATAAGGATATTTTCTCTAGGGCAAGAGAAACTTCAGTATTTTTAACTGCTTTAGAACTTTTTGATCTCTTTAAACTTCTGATCTGCCTTTTTAAATCAGTATAAAAAATAACATATCAACACATTCACTTGTCCTGTGCAGGGATTGAGTATTGATGACTACTGCCTGAAAAAAAAATAAGTATTGCTGTTACGAATTGTGGAAAACAATCACTCACTGGAAGTGTAACTGGGAATCTCTTTCCATCCATCACTGACTTAAGCAAGTCATGTAATATCTGCATTACACAAGCAGCTGCAATGACACAGGACAAAAGCTCTATCATACCATAATTAACAAGAGTTCCTAATGTCATTAAAATATGCACCTTTTAATGCTCCTTTTTGCCTGAGAACCAAGAAATACCACTTTGCAGTGTATAAATATACTTGGCTGCTATATTCATGCTGATTCTTGCTAACATGCGGAAAATGCCTATCAGCGAAGTGACAAATCATTTCCCCAGGGTACACAGATCAGCCATAAAAATGTACTGCAAAAACGATCAATTCAAAGTATTTACAGCAGATGGAGCTATATATTTTGCTCTCATGATATGTTACATGATATTCCAAGGTAGAGTGTACAGTTTGGTAAAGACAGAATACTGCCAATGGTACCATCTAAGCAAGGAATGGAGTTAGCCACTAGAAGGTATTTCATAAATTACTGCAATTAACTCTTTTGATGCAAATCACGTAAAATAAGCACTGAAGAGAGAGCAAAGGTTTCAGTATACACTACCAACCAGAACATATGCATGATGCCCATAGGACGTCTAGGCTCCTACACAACCAAAGTGTGCATACTCAGTGTGTGTACTTGCATACGGTTCCTTACCTGAAATGAACTCTGTCCTGATCTTTATTGCTGACATGATCCAGTCTCCATATGATATTTTCTTTTAGGTAATTTTTCCAGGAGACAAATCATGGGACTGCTTCTAAACTGGACTGCATCTCTGCTGTACTTCATTCTCCTTTTCTCATATACTGCAAAGGGTATTAAGGTGTAGGGGAGAGGAACATAGTAAATAGGAATCAGTTCCATAATTTACTAATCCACAAGTCTAAACACTTGGAAACTGGCCTGATAAACTGAATTGTAAGAATTGTATATAATTCAGCACATCTGTTTTTATAAGCTTTCCCATGGCTTACCTTTGTAATGCCAATTTCTATGCATTAATTGTCACATTTATAAAAACGTAACATGATTCTTTCAATTTACTGGAATGAAGTTTAGATTCTTCCTCTAGAATTAAAAGCCACTTTTTGGGTAGATGGGGAAAAATGCACTTTATTAATTTGCTTTGTTTACTGAGATCCTCTCTGCTAAAAAGTGAATGGCATTTCTGAGCATGAAAATGAATACATAAATAAATATAATATATAACATATAATATATAATAGTATAGTATATATAATAATGAATAAATAAGTAACATAAGGAAAAAATACTGTTTTTCCTGAAATTAGGTGTTTAAAGAGATTTTCTTGGGAGGACAAGGAAAAATTCACAGATAACAGATTAGATACAGGAAGCCTGTCCATTTATTTCAAAATTGGAGATTTTATAAAATAAAGTGTAACTATTCACTAGTAAATACTATTCTTATTACAGTGTAAGTTTCTAAAAACATTTTCTTTTCTAATGTACCAACTATACAGAAGAATGTATTTCTTTCTCACAAAAAAAAGCTTTGAGCAACAAGTGCTTTGAGCAACATTCAATATATATCACCAATTGAAAGCATTCAGAAGAAATGTATTTGAGAGTACACAAAAATGCATCTCCTTCAGTGTATCTTTTGTACCACTCAAATCCTCCCAGCATTTGTTTTTATTTCAATAACCATAATCCCTCACTGCTTACCAAAGAAAACATGTATTTTAAATATTACATTCCTTACTTACAAATTATTTCTCCAGGATAAAAGTCCCTCAGTAACTCTTAGGAAAACTAGCACTTTGAAAATTACATTTTAAACTGGAGAACTTTAACAGAAAGGGTTATCCTTTCTTCAGTTTTTTACACAGCACAGTACAATATTGCAAAATGGTATCCCTACTGAAGTATGTTTTGTTCAAGACAAAAGCAGAAATTGATTTTTTTGTTAAAATACAAATGGATTTATTTGACTTGCTAAGTTATTTGGCATTAAAAAATTGACTGCATTGTTTCTCAAAAAATGAGCAGCATATAATTTGAAAATTATATGATTTAAATTTGATCAGTCATTTCTAACTAAACAATGGTGATTTTCTGTTACAGTCTAGTAATGGTATTGGATCAGGACTCCTCTGTACAAATTGGCCCCTGGATACAGAGCAGAGCTATTCTGTGAATCAAATTGATTCCAGGAAGGCCCAGTGAAAGTAATGAAACTACTTTGGGAATGAAGTATTACCTGACCTGCACACAGCAAGGAAGGCCAGGAACCAGCCTTTCTTGGAATGGTCAGTTTTACTATTTCTCACTGAGCTAAAATGAATTATTTTTATTGCCCCTTCTAACCTTTTCATGAAGAAAGAAGTGTATGAATCACCCAGGGGGCAATTCTATGTTCCAGAGACATAAACTTAGCCATTACGTTCATGGTGAGAAAACACAGTCGTTGTTTTCCTGTATCAGCCCTAGCAGCTGCCAGGAAAGGAGGCATCAAAAGTGCCACTGAGGTGGAAGGAAGTTTTCCACATGTCACATTTAGAGGAGGAAGGAAATACTTCAATGTTCCACAATTTCAGTTAGGATAACCCTGAAATGGACATGGCACTTGAAAATAAGAGGGCTAAGTTTCCGCCTTTTGTGAGCTCTAGAGTTGTGTCAAGTGATGGACAATGTAAGCAAGCTATCCCATTCAGAATATGACTATTTCATATCAAATAAGGTGCATATACCTCCCATCCTCCTGAAAACCTGGAACATGAACAATCACAGGTTGAGCATCTGTAAGTTAGTGTTATCAGTGGTATTCTGATGGGAAGAAGTTGATGTTATTTACCTCACAAAAAAATGCACAATGTAGAAATACAAAAACTTAGGGTTTTTTTTACCTCCATTCAGATGCAACCTATTAGCTCAATGGATGATAGTGCGCAGCCTATTGTCAGGGTAAGAGCTCTCCGCTCTAGCTGTTTGGGAACTTTCATGGCCATATCCCAGCCTGTAACCTCATGCTCATCTTCCAGCCATTTGTTGCCCTCTGCTGTTCTCTTAATCAGAAATGGAAGTGGATGTTAACTTCCTTAAAGAAAAAGAGGGTTGTTCCTGCAGAATTTAGGCTAACAAATGCTATGCACGCAATGAGGTTCACTTAAGTCACTGGCATTGTTTCTGTACATTGGATTTTAGGGGTTCCAGCATTAAAGGCAATATATAAGCTTCAGCTACTTCCTGGCCAGATCCTGTAGTGCGTGCTTAGCACACAGATGTGTTGTATTGACTTCCACAGAAGTAGAGGAACCGAACACATCACTGGATGCATTCAAGTTTGCACTTCGCAGGAAGGGACTCCCAAGTATTTAAAGCTAGTGTAAGTGATAATACACTATTACAACTATTATCTTGTTAGATCGCCGAACATGATATGATCCAATTAACCATATGAACCATCTGAATATGATATGATGGCCAAATTAATCTTCTAAAGCTTGATTCTGTGGGAACTGGTGCAGTAAATCCCCCCAAACCCCCTGGGTACTGCATGGTACCTCTGTAAACTCAGTGGACCACTACTTGGATAAAGAAATCACAGTCATACTGAGCTGGAGTAAACTGACAGTTTCCAGATGATGTAGAGGATTTAAATGTATTTAGACACCAAATACCAACATGTAGGAATTTCAGCCTCAGGAATTTTTAATGGAAGAAAGAAGCTTAATCACTCAATATATATTTTGCAACTTTAGCTGAAAGTTTAACATCACAAAGTGACATATTGCTATGCAGCTATAAGAATCACACAATTGTATTCAATCATTTCCAATCTTTTCAAGTCTGTTGTTCACTCCTGTTCACAGTTTCCAGATGGATGGCACAACCAATGCATAGCTTCATGTTCATTCTCATGAGTCATAATTAATAAATAATCCTATCACGTACATAGATTTTTACAGGTACTCTTAAAATTGTTTTACAGTTCTATTAAATATATAGATAAAATAATCACTGCTATAAAAATCATTTTAAAACAGCTGAACTCTCAAGCTTTGCATAAAATTCTGTAGACACATTCATTACAATGTAGAAACTCAATAAAAATACATTTTAGAGCTCAATCCATCAAAAATATTCATGGCATTGTAAAGTGATTGTCTTTTTTCACTGTAACCTGTGCTTCCCCTGTCTTTGCACTGATCATTTCCTACAATTTGGCAAAGGCTATATTCAATTCAGTTTGTAGATTATGTGACTGTCTAATTCATTTCTTCAACTCTAGAACACCTGCCCCATAAACATTTAGCAGGATTCTGTCTTTAATAGCATACCTTTCCTTACACTTTCTGTAAAATCACAATGAAACACTTTGCAGTTAAGTTACAAGACTACAACAACATTGAACCATCCTCTTGTAGTTGTCTCTCAGCTTTTAATGGTGCTTCAGTGAACACCAAACATCCTTTATCCCATGATCCTCAAGCACTTCCTGACACCTACGCTTCACAATACTCTGCTACCCACACATTTGCTCAACAAGAATTGGTTTTAGAAACAATCGTTACAGATCAGTAACTGTGTGTATCTGAACTCTATTGCTAAATCAAAATATCAAATGCAGTCAGTTCATGCCTTAGCATTTTTCAAAAACCTAGGCAAAAATTCAGGAAAAACTTCCTTATTCGGACAGTACACACATCTGTTGGAAAATGGATAGATGATAGATTGCCAGCAGCCTTTAAAGCTTGTAGCCAGCAACTTAAAACAGGCTTTGCCATAGTGAATGCTTCACAATAAGGCTTTTAGACCATAAGCTCAGAATAGGACACAAAGACCAACAAGAAGCTCTTGCATTGAGGGACTGGATCTTGCACCGTGGAACAAGAGGTGCAGGCTTGCACAACTCAATTTAAATAGAGGAAGCTGCTGCTTATACAGATGTGATATTTCCAGTTCCAGGTAATGGCTGGACTCTTGAAGAGTTCAGTCTCTTTTCAAGCACAGCTGACCATTATCAATATAATCTCTCAACTCTTTATCCTAGATCTTCTTACCCATGGAACAGCTGAATAAGGTAGGCTGCTTCTGTTTACAGCAAAATCACAACCAAACAACCCCAAATATGGAAAACAACTTCATACCAAGAATCATGGACTAATTTTGTATTCATCTATTTGGCAAGGAAGAAGCAATTTCCATCTCTTAAGTGGGATAGGCTGGAAAGTGTACATCAGTTTAAACATGAGTGAGATGATCAAGACAATTGCTGGATGCTGTTTGACATTTAAACTGCTAATTTCACTGTTTCAGTCACTGCTCATTAGTGGGAGGTAAGAAAGAAAACCCTGGGTTTTCTCCCTCTTGGAAGAAAATACTGTGTAATGAAGTTGCCCGTATCAGTGCATTCCCATTTATTTTCCTGTTCTTTATGGATCTCAGCTGTTTAGGAGAGACATCCTCATTCTGATTAATTTTCTTATGAGAAAGGATAGAAGACAGAAGGGAGCTTACTTTGCTTGATCAAACTTTGACAACTGTGAAGTTCTATGTAGAGACTGTAATCCAATTCCAGATCATCTCTGTTGAAGACTAAGAAACACGGAAAAACCAGAGAGTAAGATATAGAGGCTCAGAAAAAATTGGTATAGACCAAAGGAGCCTATAAAGAGTGGTACATAATGAAGAGCTATCAACACTTTTGCTCCAAACTAATGTACCTGCTGCTATTAAATAGCTGGTGTACTCCAGCCAGGTATTCACTGGTTTTCATGATGAGGATATAAAGTTTCTTGCATTAAGTTTTATTCTTTCAGAGAAAAAGCACTAGCCTCTCAATATTATATTTTAGCCTACTTCAAGAAAGCATCTTCAAAAATTCTAATACAGGTTTTCTTTTGGAAGGAAGTATCACTGTCTTCATCAACAAGCACAAATAGGTTCATACACCATAAAACTAGATGACTCAAAATGTTGAACATTTTTCATCATCAAGATAAAAGACTTTTTTTAACTTATGTTGATTTGTATTGAATTAGGTTGGGAAGTTTGGATCTATACCTCACCAAGCATAAGTACTTTGTTTTTACGTTCATGGGGTGAATCCAGCTTTAGTCAAGAGTGACATAACAGAGTAGGAAAGATTTCTGCCGTCTGTTGACTGAGAGGTACAGAATTTCATCTTCACTGTTTAAGATCTCTTGCTGTTCATTGCTGCTGTTGAATTCTAGCTGCAGCTTGGAAGAAAAACTCTAAGGAAAACAAAAAGTCTATAAAGAATGAAGTGTGATGGACAGTTAGGATTACCCTAACAGATAACACGATTACAAACAAGTTTTAAATACCTGCAAATAAACTGTGATATCATAGAATCATCATAGAATGGCCCAGTTTGGAAGGGACCTTAGAGATCATCTAGTTTCAACCCCCCTGTCATGGGCAGGGACACCACACACTAGACCAGGCTGCCCAGGGCCACATCCAGCCTGGCCTTGAACACTGCCAGGGATGGGACATCCACAACCTCTCTGGGCAACCTGTTCCAGCGCCTAACCACCCTACGGGTAAAGAACTTCCTCATAACCTCCAATCTAAATTTTCACTCCTTCAGCTTATAACCATTCCCCCTTGTCCTATTACAATCTCACCAGCTCAAAAGTCTCTCCCCTTCTGCTTTATAATCCCCCTTTAGGTACTGGAAAGCTGCTATAAGATCCCCTTGAAGCCTTCTCTTTTCCAGGCTGGACAACCCCAACTCCTTCAGCCTATCCTTGTAGGGGAGGTTCTCTAGTCCTTTGATCAGTTTTGTGGCCCTCCTCTGGACTCATTCCAACAGCTCCACAACTTTTTTGTGCTGAGGACCCCAGAACTGGATGCAGTACTCCAGGTGGGATCTCATGAGGGCAGAGTAGAGAGGCAGAATCACCTCCCTAGACTTGCTGCTCATGCCTCTCCTGATGCAGCCAGCCCAGGATGTGGTTGCCTTTCTGGGCTGTGAGTGCACATTGCTGGCTCATATCCAGCTTTTCATCTGTCATGACCCCAAGCCCTTCTCTGCACTGCTGCTTTCAATGAGTTCCTCACCCAGTCTGTACTCATATCTAGGATTACTCCTACCCAAATGCAGGACCTTTCACTTGGACTTATTAAACTTTATTTTATTCTTATGGGCAATATGTTCTGATGCATCCTGGTCCCACATACTGTTGGGTCAGCTGAAAACTAAGCCAGGGCAAAGATATACTTCATGCTAAAACCCAACACATAAAACTTATAGCCACACCTTACAACTTTCACTCAGTGCAAATTATGAAATCTCTAATTTTATGAAGCACATTGCAGTCAATCTTAGAATTTTCAGGTGGGAGCACCAACATGATGCAGTCTCATAAAGCATACTATGGAATTAAAAATGTGAAAATAGTGAATTCACTAAAAGTCACACAGAAAAAAGTCACTGCTACTAAACTGAATTTGAAAACTTCTCTTTTCCTGTAATGCACAGGTACACCATCTCTGGCAAAGATCCTAAATCAAATATCCTGAAGTGATCACTGATGTGGACAAAAATGACAAAAATTGCAAGATGCAGAACTGGCTCAACTGTGTCTGTGGACAAGTCACAAAAGTCTCTTCAGCTGCACTAGAAAGTCAGTATCAGCTGTCAATATTTCTCTGTATTCAGTTTTACATCAGTTACTTCTTACTGTATTGAGTATTTAAAATGGTATTTCTCATCATTTTACCATGCACTTGTGCCTGAACAGTAACCTCAGCAAATTAGGTTACCTATTATTTTTTGTATCTTCAAAAAGAGGAGTCTTCACGTGGTCTGGAAGTAAAAGCAGCAGAGAAAAGGAAGCAGGAACAGTCTCAGAAGCAGTGAGGTACTTTTCTTTAAAAAGCAAAACCAAACCCATAGTGTCTGTTCCTGATAAATAAGCTTCCTGAATATCTTTTCAAAGATAATCACCATCAGCAACGTACAAAAAGTCTATTTCTTCAGTATTCTCTACAGAAGTTTCTGGGCTGAGATTTCCTGTATCATATCTCCTAAGAAGCAGCTACCATGTTTTTCACACTTCTCCACACCCAGTTTATTCCTGTGAGTTAAATGTAACAAACGATGCAGGATAAAAATGAATTTAAATCCTAAAATCACTGAATTCCCCTGCCCGAATAAACCCTGAGCTTGACAGGAATTGTTATCAGTTATAGGGGTAAGCATGTTCCACTACCTGCAGCTCTGCTCTGCCCCTAGCTCTCTCAGAGAATTCCATGGAAAATGTGAAAAAGCATTCCTACCTTGCCCTTGCAGGTGGACCAGATTCATGGTCAAGTCAACATTACCCCTCTTCCACAGCTGTCAGGCCTTACATAAGTAAATGAAGCCAAAAGAATAATTTTTGAAGACTAGAGCTCTGAATTGTTCATATTTCTACTCATAATTATCTGGTTTTATTTAGCATCTTATAAAGCAAGGCACAAATGTACAAAATTGCATCTACTAAATCAGGTCATTTTTATATATATTTACACAGTTATCATAATATAAAACGTGCTTAGACACTGTCATAGCACAACAGTAGAGGAATTAAGGACAACCTGATAATAAACACAAATACCAGGTCCTATATTTCTGTTTGTGCTTCACCTGAAGGACCATACTCATATGCAGATACATAAAGCAATCCAGACACCGTCCTTTATTTTTCCACAGCACAGAGAGATCAAACTTTGTTGCTAAGAAGCTGTGGAAGGAGCAAAAGGCAGTAGACCAGCACCCAGAACAAAATGATGAAGTAGAATAGCTCTGGCTGCTCAACAATTGTAATCTCATGAGTTGGTGCTGGAGTTTCACTTGCTTCCAAGTCCTTTTTCTTCCTGAAAACAGGAGAGAATTTTATAAGAGGCAGGAAAAAGGATAAAATCCCCTTACTGTTAATATTTACTGTAGAGATCAGAGGGTGGACTAGAAGAGAGCAGTTTAATGAAGCATTTCAGTGTAGTCAATTGGAGTCCAAGCCAGACTAGGAGGTGCATAATGGACTTTAGCAGTGTGTTCCCTCAGGAGCAAATGCACGTAACAACTAATCCTCTGAAAACTCTGGACAAATTCTCAGGTAGTTTGAATACAAGCCATTATAGTACAGCCTTTGATGTAAGGTGATTTCCATCAGTGAAAAAGATGCCCTTTTTTATTCAGGGAAGTAAACATAGCTCTGTACAACATAGCACACTTCCACAATTTTACTTACACTGTATCTGACTTGACACCCTTTGCCCTAATCATCTACTTTCAGAACTTCTTATGTCAGATGACAGAATGCTAAACAGGGAAAGCCCAAGACCTTCAGAAACCAACTAACAGTTAGGGTTTTGTAGGACAAGTCCAAAATTCCAATTTAAAAAATTCCACCTGTGGTTCATAAGGTCAAAGTCCCATGGACTCTGCAAGCACCACTGAGTTCTCACAAAGAAAAGGTCTTACTTAAAAAGGCACAAGATGGTGCACTCATTTTATAATTGTACACTGTATGAATCACCCTCTGGTATTCTTTTATTTTTTTTAATCTACTTTGGATAAAACTGAGGTTTTGCCTCTTCTGAGTCCTTTCATGGCTTGGGGCATCATACTTGCTCAGATATTACACTGGGTGTATAGCTGAGTATTACACAGAACAGTATTGCTCAGTATCAGAAGTCTGCAAAGAAGCATAACTGTGACAGTAATTAATGTGGTGTTTGGGGTGGGGAGGGGGTTTAACAGAAGCATAAGTGAGACCAGGACACTAGATCCTAACAATATTTTGTGTGTTTTCTGTATTTAAATGCAACCATCTTTTTAACTGGAAGTACTTGGAGGTACATTTCACTATCAACTGAGGGAAAACATAGAGTAATCCTTGTTTGTTACAGATATGCAGACCCTAATACCACAGGGATACACACTCTGCATTCAGGATCCATCACTCTAGATCTAAACTAAAGACACATATAAATTATAAAAACTCATGAGTGCTCAGAGAGGCGAGAACTCCACTGAAGTTTCATCTTTACCTAGCATGGACCACACTAAACATTGTCTTGACAATCTTGCAAACCTGGAAAGAGCCATCACTGCCTGAGGGCCTCAAATTAGAAATCCTTCCACTCTTTTCTTGGTCTGAAACATCCATCATGTGGGGAAAGTGCTCACAATCTTGCTTAGACAGATGAATCTCTTCTCTCAAGAAAACGCATTTTTGTCAAGGGGGAGATTGAGCAATAAAGATGTTTTATATTTTACACTGATGGGAAATATGGACTCAAAGCCATTGCATAGGACATCCAGTCAGTCTCTACCAGTAGGGTTATTTTCCATTTCCCTTTGTAGTGTTGTTAAAAAGTTATGAATTCCTTGCAAAAGGAATTTGTATTTGTCTGAATAAGAATGACTCACCTGATGATTAACGGATTTTCACTCAGATCTGTCATCTTCTGCTCATTTACACCATAGGTTTCCTTAAACAAACCAGGAATAGATTATATAAGAAAAATAAAATTCAGCATCTCACAAAGATGGTAATTTTGTATTTTATGCAACGTATTTCTACTCTGAATTTCTNAATCCATATCTCTCCAATTTTGAGATAAGGTTGTCAAGAGGAACTGTATCGAAGGCATCACAAAAGTCCAGGTAGACGACATCGGTCAGTCTTCCCTCATCCACTGTTGCAGTCACTCCATCATAGAAGGCCACCAGATTGGTCAGGCACGATTTGCCCATAGTGAATCCATGTTGGGTTCTTAGAATCAACTCTTTGTCTTGCTGACAAGGACCTTGCTCAGCCACAGCAGTCTTCTTCCTGCCCTGCTTGATTTCTTGCACAGAGGAATGGAGAGCTCTTGCACTCTAAAAGAGTGTTGTTAAAGAACTGCCAGCTCTGATGGGTTCCTTTGTCCCTAAGGACAGGGGACCTCACCCAACAAGTCTCTCAGCAGCTGGAAATTTGCCTTCCTGAAGTTCAAAGTCCCGACTTTGCTCTGTGCCACAGCTGCATTTCTAAAGATTATGAACTTGACTTGGGCATGGTCACTGAGCCTAGACTTCCTCCAGTCTTCACCTCTTTAATGAGATCTTCTGCACTGGTTAGCACCAGGTCTAGCAGTGCTCTATCTCTGGTTGGTTCGTCTAGAACCCGTGCCAGAAAGTTGTTGTCCACAAACTCCAGGAGTCTCCTGGATTGCCTACAGCCTGCTGTGTTGTTCTTCCAGCAGATGTCTGGTTGGTTAAAATCCCCCACCAGGATGAGGGCCAGTGAGCTCAAAGCTTCCTGCAGTTGAAGCAAGAAGGTCTCATCAACAGGCTCCAATTGGTCAGGAATTTGATCAATTCCATCTCTTTAGGAAAGTTCAGTAAACTTTTTCAGCTATGCCTGATTTTGGCATTAAAATAATTAGGAGTCACAGGGCTTTTGTATTATCACAGCTTTATACATAGACTCTTTTACAGTATGTGAACTTTTGGAATTTAAGAGAAATAAATAGTGACAGGTATGTTTTCACATACTTACCTTCTCAGAAGTAATAGGAGATCTTTTTCGAAGATAAATGTTGGAATCACTGTCACTGCTTCTGAAAGATATGTAAAAGCATATTTTTTAACATCGTAAAGCTAAGTTTTATTTTGACATCAAAGAGAGCCCCTGCAATTACACGTTAGTTTTAAGCTATGCAGAATCACAAATATGCATTGTTGCATGCATTAGAATATGGAATTGAATATATCAGTAAAATAAAAAATAGCTTGGGAAAATCTGACCCACGATAAAAAATCCATATGTACAAATAAGAATATTTTCTGAAAAATGGTATTTTATAGAGGTTTTGCACCTTTGACATCACTGTCAGATCCTGCAGGGAACCAAATGCTTGAAGGAGGCAACTTTTTTTCCTACGGAAACCCTTCTTAAATTCATTACAGTGCTAGTGATAAGCAGCAACAAATTACAGTTCATGTCCCACTGAAATATATTACCTGAGAACTAAATCAGAACATAACAGGCATTCATACCAGTTAGGTGTATTTAAGACAAAGTTAACGTGAAATACCTGGTGAATTCCTCACAATCAGCAATTTCTTCCTGTTTATCTTGTGACAGAGCAGTAGTGGCAACTTCTGAGAACTGCAAGGCTTCCTCTTTAATCATGTTTTTCTCTTCTTCTTCCCTATTACTACTTTTTTCTGGTCTCTCTATGGCTATTGATAAATCCTCTAGCTGGTCTACCATGGCCTGCTGAAATTAAGAAACATTTTACATTAGATAACAAGACTGATTGCCCACCCTTCCAAATAGTCTAGTGGTGCAGCCTACTCAGATGCTAAATTGCATGTGGTTTGAGATTTGAAAGTATCTCTAAGGAAAATAAAAGCACTTAGTTTCTTGAGAATCATTTTGGATACACCGAGCTATGAAGTATCATTAGTTCAAAATACATACAATGAGCTGTCAGCTCTTTTTATATAAGAAGTCATGAGATGACATGTCTCTTTGAAGTAATCCGCTAAGACTTTTTAAACTATCTCCAATTAGTCTTTGAAAGCTAACAGCAAATTGACTTCATTACTCTAGTAAGTGTCAGGACCAGAACATGTCCAAGCAACTTGTCTAAGCAACATGCAGAGTGACATTAAATGTATACTCATTCCTGAAAAACACTGTCTAAAATTACTGTGCTGGAAAACGTGTAACACAATTCAAAATCAGTGTCTGCAAGAAGAGATGCAGTAGCAAATTGCCTAAATCCAATACACAGAATAATTGCCAAAAATACCCCCTTCTCACCCTGCAGTATAGACAAGCCTTCATTTTACCTATGTAATTCATCCTACTCAAATTGTTTAAAGTTTTTGTAGGCAAACTTCTTTGGATTCAGATAAAAACTACCTTTGCCTGTATCCTTTCTGTATAAATAATACTGCTTTCTGTTAAGCTCATTACACATTATTTGAAATACCCTCTGTGATAACCTTTTATGTCTAGGGATTATCCAGAAGCTTCAAATTACTTTAAAACATAATTAAAATTCACATTTTTGCAGTACTGTTAGCATGTGGGCTTATTCTCTCTTTTAATGTCATATCCTCTCACGGATCTGCAATTCCATTGATTCCAGTAGAGGGCTGTGGCAAACAGTGTTACCAGACAGGAAACCAAGTACATTTTACATATTTCACCAAAATATTGCAAAAAGAAAGCAAATGAAAACCATTGAGGTCAGATGCTAATTCTCCATATACACACAAAACAATGCTGTTAATAAAAAAATAAAATACCTCAGGATGTTGTGGAATAGTGGAATCTTGATGGTTGGTAGCCTTTTGGCCATCTTCAATTTCTAACTCTTCTACTAATAATGGCACTTGTTTTTCATTGGAAGAATTCATGTGGCTGTCAATATCTTTCTTTTCCTCCTCGCCATTCTTAGTACCTATTTCTGACGAAGAGACATCTTGCTTATTCCCTGAATCTGGCTCTGGAGCATCTTCCTTGTAGTTCTGTTCTAGTAACCCCTTCTCATGTAAAACACCTGTTACTGTTTCAGAAGAACCTTTGTCATTTCTAGTGTCATAACCTTCAATACAAGGCTCAAGGTAAGCATTCAAAACTGCTGATATGGGAACATTATAATGTGGATAATAAAAGAGATCATGGGGTATTACAGATACTTTTGAAGAACTGGATAGCACTTCAGTTGAAGACTCAACCTCATCACAGCTGTCCAAGTCCTCTGGATTTTTAGGTATATCTGAGAGAGAGTCATCAGATGTTTCATGCTGTGTAGACGGTTCTTTGCTTTTGAGATGAGAACCATTCAGTGAACAATGGTTAGTTTCTATTGTGTCACAGACAGATGATTGCCTTGTATTTTCATTTTGTGGAGTTTTCACTATTTCCTCGTTTAGATGAAGAACATACTTATGTGTATCTTCTTGTTTTGAGATATCTTCTGATAAAAGAATTGAAGTCTGCGGTTTTCTCTCTTCTACTTTATTTATAGATTCATCTGTAAGTATACCAGAAGTCCAGGATAATGGACTCAAAGAAGAAGTATTGGCTGAAAGGCTCTTAGTTTCGTTATCATATTCAGTAGAGGTTTCCCTATTTAATTCTTCAGAGTAGTCTTCAAAAGAGTCAACAGAATTTTTCTGATCTGTCAGGACAGCTGGAGAAAGGTCAGCATTCTGTTTCAGTGGATCATCAGGTATGCCCCCTTCACCTGGCATGAATTTATCACTTAGAACCTCCCAGGAGGAATTGGATTCAAAACTGACAGAGCCTGTAATCTTCAGTGAGGTAGGCCTCTGAGGTTCCTCTTCAGACATTTCTTGTGAATCACCTAACACTTGACTCAATTTCCCATTACATTTTTCAGGAACGGTTTCTGATGGGATTTTCTTAGGGCTGTCATGAATATGAACCTTTGGAGGAGCAGGATGGCTCCTTTCATGATTAACAGTATACATGTTTTCTTCACTTTCACTTAAAATCAAGATTTTGCCTTCCTTTTCTGAAGGTGTGTCTTTGATGTGGACATATGTGGACTCAATTGGAAGCTCCTTGTCAGGATCTGTAAAGTCTTCCTATAAATGATGACGCACCATTAGAAAGAAGACAAATCACACCTCAGATATCATTTAACTTTTCAAAAAAAAAAAAAAAGAAAACTACAGAAAACAATAACTACCTAGCCCATTATCACATTACCTTGTGAATAGCCAACTACTGACTCGCTTGTTTTGAAAGCAGGGAAACCAATTTACCAAGTCAAGTGACTTGAATGAAGCTCAACTTCAAGAAGCCACTTGGACAGGAAGATCAGAATGCAGACAAGCCTACCCTTCAGTTGTTAATGCATTCCTCTCTCCCTGCTGTACCTGTGGAGACAACTGACTTGGCTTTCTGACACAATCCCAAGCCACAGGAATAAAATACATCTAACAAGTCCACTAAATCCACTGTGAAATCTATTAATATACATGATTTCATTCCAACAGACTGTATGTAAAAAAAAAAGTAGGCTTTTTCTTTGTCCATTAAAATGCCCACAAGTCTTAATGCCAACAAATCTTATTACTCATCTAATCTAATTATAATAATTAGATTATCATAATAATTTTAATTCCAGTTACTTTAGTAATGCCCAACTATTTTATAAGCTACAAAATACATATCAACTGGAACTTTTAGTCAAGAAGTGAGAGGTGTAAGAATCATTATTTATGTGGATGTACTCTGGCACAGCAACTTACCCAGATACTTGAGGGACACTGAGGGCCCCTTTCAAACCAAAAAGACTATTGAGCTAGGTTTTGCTGGAAGCCCAAGCAACCTTCCGAACAGTTTTTCATCTTACGCAGATCTCTTCTCCAGTTCCTGGGACTTCCATTTTTCCTCAAGTTTTCTGTTTCCTTTAATTCCTCTTTAAGTTTATCCCCTGTTTCTCCAAAAGACCTTTGTCAATCCCTGACAGTGTCTGTCTCTGCTTGCTCCTTAATTCTTTTTTTTTTGTGAAGTTTGCGTTATAATCCTGGTCTTTTAAGCTGCAGTTTATCTCACGTTTACAATGAATGCTTTTGACTGCTTCATTCAGCCTCTGGTATCTTGTGCATGATACCTGCTAAATTCATATTGATTGTGGCCCTCAAACTTAAGAAGATAGAATTCAAAATGAAATTCAAAGTCCAACAAACCATCATAGATGAAGGGATAAATTTAAGACTAATGCAGCAAAGTGGCAGAGCCTTATGTAACCAGTTCTAGCCTCTGAAACTTGTAATTGGATGTAAAAGTTAAAAGCATAATTCTACCATAAGCATTTTAGCAATCACCAATGAAAGTACATTTGAGTAGATGCAACAAAAATGTTAAAAATTAAATCTGAGTTTGTAGTTTATTTTAAAGAGCTTAGAAAGAAATCTAAAAGATAAATACAGCAATATCTGAATTTATTAAGTCCACCAAAGCAAATTAGAAAAATGATGTGAAGTAGGAGTAAACACATACCCCTTCCAGTTCTGGGAAGTGTTCCAGAAATTGTGCCACATAGGTCACAATTGACTGTTCATCAGGTGATTCCACCATGATATCTACGGAGACAGATGCAAGGGGCTTGAGCACAAATGGCTTTAAAACACTTGCAGAGGAACAGATCATCAGATATTTATCCTGCCTTTAAGATGACAGAAATAACAGCTGTACACACTTTCCTTTTTCTGATAGATGACAGAAATACTTTTCACTGTTGACAGTATTTGAGAGTTCTCAACATCTTATTCACATTAATTTTTTCCCATTTCTAAACACATACTGAACTCTTTTCATTCACCTTCATACTGTCATGTATGCTGTTGTCACTAGACAGTGATCTTGTTGAGTAACACCACAGAGGTTTATTTTTAGAAGGATGACCCAGTCTTCTAACAACAGGTGACTCATCTAAGCACAAATAATCAATCTGTGCTTTCAATTAAAGAATCAAGGCCTAACATCTGCCTAGGAGAATTCAGTAAAAAACACTGCAAGAAGAAGCTCTATTTATATATATATATTTATATACACACATATGTGCTTACGGTTACATATATAAATATGTATGTGTGTATTGTACTGTAAAGGAAAAACTGGGAGATGCAAATACGTTTGAATAGGTATCTAACCATTCTGCTGGTATTGCAAACACACACTGGAGTGACATTTGGTCTCTGCATACTGCAGGCATTACAAAACGGTGCTAATGCACTGAGACACCTCTCAGCACAGCAAGGTGGTGATCAATGCCCTCTAGTAATGCAGATGTCACATAGTATCTAAACATTAAACAGGAGCAGTGTACCTACTTAAAACTATGGTGAGATCTCTGCCCCCAAGGAGTTTGCAAATATGGCTGGAGGCATATGACTACAAGCCAGTGACCAATTAATTTTTACTTTTCTTGTCAATCAGTCCAACACACTGATCATATCAACAGCCTTATCACTGGGAGGTTTTTGGTAGGTATCACAAAGCAATATCCAGGAATTCATTACAGTTTTAATGCTATCCAACAAAGCTGATGTAGGCATTTTACCTTCTGGTTCTAGGAGCCGAGGAACACCCAGTTTATTTTGTGCTATGCTGAAAGCATCCTCCAGGTTTTCTCGAGCCGATTTCTCCAGTGCTTGCTTCATGTCTACCAAAGTTGAGTCTATTGCTTTTATGATAGCTAAGAAAGCAAGGCCACTCCTCCAACTACTGGCAAAGTCCTGAACTGCAACACCATACCTGAACAGAATTACATACAGTTTACGTGCATGAGTGGTTGTCTTAAAAAATACAAAGTAAATCCATCATTTTCAAAGACTTCTGGAAGTTAAAAGTAAGGCTGCTGAGCTGCATGAGTCATATTTGCAATGTTTTTGGATTTTGAAATGCACAAAATATGTCCATAAACTATTAGGATTAACAAACTAAAATCAACCTGCTTACAGGAAGTAGCAAAAACAAAGCCCTTAAGAACTTACCAGCCACATTTAACATTCACAAAACCAAATGTCTCTGTGATTGCTGTTTCTGTTGCTCTCCAGCATTTTAATGCCATAGCTTGGAAAGACTGCCAACACTTAGGTATTTAAAGCAAAAATAATTCACATTTCTGCATACTTTGCCTTCTATAGCAGAAAATTGTCCTTTGCCCAATGCAGATGGTGTCAGTATACATATAAACCACAAGTGTGTTAGATGCTCAAAGTTTTGGAGGAAAAAACCCACCATCAAACTTGCAATAAAATACAGCCCCAGAATGGAAAATTCTGCACAGGTCATTGGATTATAATAATGCTATTATACTTTTAATAGTACAGTTGGAAGAAAAAATTCTCCTATTAGAGGTTTTTAGTTTGAACTCTTTGACTGGACTGAAAAGTCTATGGCTTTTACTTCTCTGATCCTCACTTTCCTTGTACAAGCTCCCTGTTAATGACATTATAATCATTATTTGGGGACTAAAATTTTGCTTCCTCTTATGGTCTGCACTGGCAGCAGTGAACTACACATCTCAAAAGGACAAGTTTACCTGCACAAGCACCCTTAGCTTCACTGGAGATTACCAAGAATTTATGCGTCCCACAGGACCAAGTATTTAAGATATAAACTTGCATCTTCAACACTACACACATAATATTTCTGTTCATGGGTAGATTTGCACATAGAAATCCATCAACTGACAAAAATGCCAAATACTCAGCTATCCAACTTGTATAAGTAAGTTTGACCTATGCTTTCTTTAAAACTCTCTGGCAGTCATCACTACAGGTAATAATATGTGCAAAATACACTCCAAGCATTTACACATGCAGTAATTCTGCCAGGTTAAAGCATTACTAGACAAAATGCTTTGGCAAAAGAACTGCTTTTTTATTAAACAGGAGAGTGATGTGTTGACCAGTGGAAATTAATCCAAATATTACATGCTCATGGAAACGACTTAAGATTCATCCCGTTCCCTTCTTAAATTTTGAGGAAAGAGAGACTCCAAATGGGGCTCTGTCCTTCAAGGTACTCTGCAGCACACAGAGAAGCTCCCTCAGGGCTGCTGCTTAATTTAAAAGGCTGTTGCTCAAGTCCTTCGATGTATTTATTTTTTCAGTTCACCTCGTGTTTCTGCCTACCCTTTAATTAGCAAAAGATATCAAATAGACTGCATGAAAGCCAGGTGGCAGGGGAAGAAGGAAAAGATCCTGTTTTAAACAGCCCCAAGCATATTAGTGCAAGTTAACATTTAACACTCAGATCATGAAGCCCACAGTGCACAGGGCTTCAAGGTCAGACAGCTGCTGTAGGCATGGGGCTGTGGCGATACACCCCTGCAGAGACTGTGCGCCTGTAAACTTAGAAAGCAGAAGCCACAGAGCACAGTAACATGCACAAGGGGCAGGAGAGAGAAAAGAGGTTCAGCTACAAAAGGGCAGGCATCAAAACATTGTTTTATACCAGAGTTTGTCAACTTACTTTCTGGTTTTCCTCTGAACCCAGATTAAAAGGGCTCTGATGGCTTTCCGCTGATCCTTCACTGTAACAGACATGCTTCTCTCTACACTGGGAGTGCTGGGGTGGGATGTGTCTGACTCCGGACCACTGGGCCCAGAAGACAGGCTGGAGGAAGAGGAGTTCCTGTTGAGGTTGCCTGTCAGCTCTTTAATCTGTAATAAAAGGCGAAATGCACAGTGTCCCTGGTTTAACACTGGCTGCATGGAGAACTCGGTGCTTGTTTTTATACAACCTTTGAAGACAACAGTGCTATAACTGATTTTAAGAGGTTATTATAGACCTGACCATTATAACTCTCAACTTGTATTATGCAGGTGTGATAGTCAGCAGCAGCCCAGCTGGCAACTCCAGGCAAACCAGGACACCCAGGGAACAGAAAGGGCAAGGTATCAGTTCAGGCTGAGCTGAGCAAATTCATATGAGACAAAATGCAAAGAAACACGTCCTTGAGAGAAAAGTTAGTTTAACTGAAATTGTTCTCTTCACAGGACTTGCTTGAGCAACGTATTTTTAGTTAAAAAAAAGTGACCTGTAACAGCAATCCTGTCCTTGAGTAGCATTGATATTTGAGCACAAATTATACGCTCTGCTGCTTTTAGGTCTCCCATGCCCTCTGCCGCCGGGGTGACAGATTCTGGTTGCACCATCTCTGCCTGTTACTCTGTCTGGCCAAACTGGTGCTGTGCATCACTGTTCACCTTGAGGAGCTCAGTTAGGGAGAGAAACCCCAGTGCAACTTTAAGATTATTTTTTAAACTTACAATCATTTTTTAAGTAAACCCAAGAGAATGAAAGTCTCACACTCTTATAAGAATTGTCAGAACATTAGAATTTGGTATTGTCTAGAAGGTTATTTTCAAAATACATGTAGATTAGGGAGTAGTTTTAATCTAAGCCTGGGGCTAAATCAATTTTCAGGCTCAAATCAGTTTTATCAGTCCCAGGCCCTTCAAGATCTTTCATTTGGCCATCTACATAAGTTGTGAATTTTTGCCATGTTGAGTACATCTCTGGAGATCAGTGGTTCTACATGGAATTTCCCACTACATTGGACTAAACCCAGAAAAGGTTATTGAAAATAAACTGTGACCTGGAACCAAACCCAAGGTGTTGGTTCAGATCCAAGGAATCTGGAACAGAACCCTGAGAAGGCACAAGAGAGAAGGGGAAATAGTAATCTGAAGCTCTAATTCTGGTCCAAGTCAAACGAGGGCTTAAATTGTCTCCTAGTTACAGCAAAATAGATCCAATGAAGTAAAATGAAAGCAGCTGCAGGTATAAAATTAGTGTATATTAGGATGGAAAAAGCTCAGGTTTAGCATGCTTAATTATGTTCTTTAGGATTAAAAATCAATTTAAAAATCAGTATTCAGCTGGAATAGATTGATACCATGAAGACTGTTCACTTGTGATTAAAGTATTCAAGTTTCATTACCTGAAAAAACAAGATTATATTCCATATTAGTCCAAGCACTAGAGAGGAATTTCCATCTGCTATTTCTGCTGCATCAATGCTAACAAGCTTTACCTGTAGAGAGATCATAAATTCAGGGCTGAATTCAAAGAAGCAAGGTAAATGCAAAAAATATGCTGAGACTACTGGATAAGTCCAGAACACTTCTGTCACTGACTAGCCAGCCAAACAGCAATACTGAAATTTTGTGTTAATGATAATTTGCCCTGATCACAATTACCCTGCTCATGGAATTCTTACCTCAAGCCCCCAGCATAGTCTGCAGAACCAAAGAGAGTCCAGTTCTCTAACCTCAGGACCACAAATGAGTTTCCTCTATACAAGAATGGAGTAAGTCAGTGCCTATTCCACAAGAATAGAAGATCCTATTCTTAAAAAGTAGTCATTTCTCATACAAAAATTAATATCCTAGTAAAATCTGCTTCCTTCTGGTTTGCTATGCATCTCCTTTTTTCTGTGCTTATCTCATTTTACACAGTTAGCAAAGAATAGAGTTGCCTAATCCAAGTAAACGCTATACTTTCCCACACGGAGATTTCTTCCACCTGATAACACCAGGATGTTATTCTCTTAGACAACACAGACTTGGTTTTGGCAAAGGTCATGGAGGAGGGAGGAAGCCAGGAAGCTGTTAGTACTGCACATGGCACCCAGACTGAGTTAAAGCCCAGCATACAGCCCATTTATCACTTAGAAATCCTGTACATGATGAATCACCAAGCAGTGCTTTACCCTGCTGCCCCAGTTCCACAGAAGCATATGATGATGAGCCCCACCCACTGTGGTTTAATATCTAACCCTGAAGCTCTTGGCAGCCAAGGCACTTTGCCAACACACCACCCTTCACTAACCAGTTTGGTTACACTCAAAAAACGAAAGCAAAATAACTTATCTAGTGGTTTGCACAACAGTCTTCAATCTTTGCTGGAAGGTACCTCTAGTCGTCCTATTTCAAAGCTCAGATTTCTTGCTAGCTCCAAGGTATTTGGCATGGGAAAATCTTTAAGATCTAGGACATTTGAATAGCACTTTCTCCAAAATGGGGAGCAAGTGGCATTTATCATTACACTGCTCTCAGTGTCAGCTCTGTCCTCTTACTGCTGCTTATATTTGTCACCCAGCCTAGTAAAGATAGCCAGCTAGAAGATACAGGCTGCCTACTCTTAAGGAAACAAAGAAATCCATAGGAAAGTAGGTGATTTAGCACTACTAATTAAAAGGCCACCTGTGTCCAAGGCTCCTCATGCCTGCCCTTGCTCACTGAGGTTCTATGTTGTCTCTAACAAGTTCCTGGCACCTAGACATGATTCAGCTGCAGCTCTGCAATGTGTTGATATCAACACAGAGAAAAAAACCTCATCTGCCAGTGGACCTTAGCTAGATTTGGGTAGAAAGCATCAACTGGGAAACTGTTAAAGAAATATGTTAACATGTAAAATATTTCTTAGCAGTTCTATAGCAGGACATGTGGACATACACATTTAGGGCCAGATCAGCCCCTACTGGTTTCCAAAAGGAGACAGGAACACCTGGAAGTTACTGGAAAACTTCTTGACCTTTCACGTCCTCTCCTGGGGAAAAGGGCAAAGGAAGTTAAATATGCCACATCTATCAAGTCACAAGAGATCCAGTAAGATCTCACATCATGCTCATTCCTACACTGGGGTTTGTAGTGACTCTCCTGCATGACCAGCACTGCTGTTGGATCTCTGGAGATGAGCTAAGCTCTCTGCAGGGAAGCAGCAAATTGACATCACTTGCTGTTGTGGCATTCCATGAAGGCAGGGGTTTTCCCTATGCACACACCAGATCTCTCCTCATCCATAAAGTTTAAATACTGCTGCAGTCCTTTATAGGACATAGTCCAATATTTGTTTTCTCTTTCTGATGATCTAGGTATACCTGTAAGTTGATACATGGCTGGGACTTCTCTTGACCCCATCACTTCTCAACATTTTTCAAGAGCAAAGTTTTCAACACACAGGCTGCACCCATAGGGCTTTGGAAAAAAGCCCTAATGGGAGAAATAAAAAAACCCAGATAAATCATTTCAAGCTACAGGGTCTGATCTTGCTTGGTCACTTACAACTTTAGGATGTGATGTTGCAGTAGTGCCGCAATGACTACAGAGGAAGTTACACCCTTATAAGGTTTTGATTTCTGGAATTACATTTATGTCATATTCCTAGATTTAATTTTCTCTTGCCTTTGACTCATCAGCTGGTGCAGCACTTTACCAGATAAATACATCATTTGTAATACTGGAAGTGTTTCTGAAAAAAAGTCATCTGCCTTCAGCATAACTGAAGTAATGCCACTAAGATCCAGCTCATAAAAATTGCTTGCATTTCTTATTTTCTTTTAATATTGCATTCCTGATCCTTTAATCCTGTTGAACTTTTATATTATAACATGACCAAATAATCCTTGTTTTAGACTCTGTAGGTGTTCTCATTGAGCATTTTCATGTGGCTTTTCAGCCTTGCTGCTAAAGTCAGTCCTAGTGCCTTTAAGCAGAACATTCTTCTTATGTACATGCAGCACATCAGATTAGTTACAACTGCAACAATTGCAATTTGCAACTTATATGAGGACAAGACATTAAGACCAGCCTTTGGAAATACTCACGTTACTGTCCTCCAAGAACTTAAGTGCTTTGGCTATGTTGTTCAAACGGAAAATGCGATGGGTTGAAGATTTATATTCATGCATCTAGAAAAAATAAGAGCCACACTGTGTTTAAAAATCATGGAATTATTCACCACCAAACACCTACAAACACCAAGGCAAAATAAAGTTAAGGAAATCTACCTGTGTAAAATTATTGCTGTCTTTTCTGATCAATAAAGTGCTTCAACTACATGATCCTGTCTTTGCTGCAGCAAAACAGGGTTAGCAACCAGCTTTCCTAATCTCCAGATGTTATCACTCTCTTAGACCTGCCACGTTGATTATTTATGCAACCACTCCTAACCATGTTCAGTCACAGGATCAAATTTACCTCAAAATTCATAATAATGGATTGTTTTAATTTTTTTTTTTTAATCTTGAATAAATTAAATGATCCTAATTAGGAAGCACAAGCAGTTTTCACAGCAGGCACAGGGAAGTGGCAGGCAGAAACCTTCCCTTTTGCAGAAATGAAACAGATTTTTGCATATCTGTCTCCCTGCAATTCCACCTTGGCACACCATTCTTACCACATGTGCAGGAACAACTAACTGCCAGAACAACAAGTTTGGCCAGCTGACCTTAAGCTCCTTTCCTGTCCTCCTCTCTGACCTCCTGGGGCGCTGCCTAAGGTTTACCCTGATGTATTTCCCCCCAATTCCTTTCCAGCCTGGCTCTCAATGCAATCTGTGTGAATGAACACAGGAACACTGCTGCTTCTGCTACAGCTCCCCAGAACTGCAAGAATATTAAAAAATAGGTGGTTCTGAATATTGTGACCACAGCAGCCATTCATGCCACAGAGTAAGCAGGCAATTCAGTCACTATAGAGCATCACCAAGTGATTGTAAGTGCATGTGCAGTGGTGAGATGGCTGCAGAACAGGTCTCTCATCCAAGTGTGATAGCCACACAGAGAGAGTACTTGCTGACAAGACTGACGTAGAAAGAAAAAATGAAAGTCAACTGTAATTGGTCACTTATATTTGCACTGGGTGTTTCCATTTCTGGTATGTGAAACTTTATACAGTTCTTACAAATAAAGGAGGAGAGAAAAAGATTCTGGTAAGTGAAGCTTTGCCCTTTGATTTAAACTGTATCAATAAGACTAATGAAATCTGAGCCAGGATAGCAGCACTAAACTCACAACCACACCAAGCATCAGATCTATTAAGTGTCATAATGATGTCAGACAAAACAGAAACAGCATTTATGGATTAAAAAAATAATACAGCATATATGTCTTTTCTTGGTAATGAAACTTCAGTGATCTCCAAATGCAACATGTGAGCATTAATGTATTAAACCCTTAAAAAACCTGAGGTGTAGGAACTGATCACACACCAGCCTGTAACATAAGGAAATCACAACAAAGTTGCTCAAATACTTATTACTATACCCAAGACACAGAACCAAATTCACCCTTGTTTCTTGAATGTCCATATTGCTCATAACATACAGAAAGCCACAGCTAGGAAGGTTTCTCCCTGTTGTTTACATACCAGCTTTTGTCCTGACAGGACTTCCAGTAGTGCCATCAAGATTTTGCCATCTTGTATATCAACAAACAAGTCTTTCACTTTCAGAGGAGGCTTGCACTGTAAAGAAGAGAAACCAGGTATCTTTTAAAGTATTGCTTGCTAAGTCACCATGATTTCAGAGAGTAAGAGAATTTCACAAGACAGAGATACCAAAAGTAAATCTTAGCCTGCAGGAAGATAGGGCTGACTATTCTTCACATTAGTGGTGATCCTATCTTAGCAATGTCTGAGATATAGTACTCACGTAATTGAGATAAGACAAGGACTTAATCCAGATTTCCCAGAACAGAATCTCAGACTAAATACTCTGCCTAGGAAGCACCTACCCCAGGGTTGGGTGCTGATCCTTTCATCAGAAGCAAGTTCCACTCATGCTGAAATAAGCCTACGATCCAGCTGGCCACAAAGTCCAGTCTCCTCTGTAAGGTTTGTGATGGCACCATTATGTTTGCCAGTATTATATAAGTACTGTAAACAGCAGCTTCTTGCACTGTCTCTTCAGCAAACTCCTCCAAAGGGAACCATCTCCTCACTTCACCCAAGTGTCTGAGGCACAGAGCCAAGTCAGCTCAGCACATAGGGGCAGTCTCAGCTGCAACAATTACACTCATTCATGTGTCCCTAAAGAGCCCAATCTTTTTATCTTCAGTTGGGAATGCATTACTGTTCAATTAAGCACTGCTCCTGGCAAACCGGGGCCGTACACTTACTTCCGTTACCAGTGTTTGATCTAGCTAAGAGTACTAAACAATGCTCTATACTGAAAGAAAGCAAAGTATCATTCTTTTAAAACTTAAATAACCTATCTGAAAGCCTCAAACCCAAATATTTTTTTATTCTTTTGGTACTTAATAACAACCACAACTCAGAAGATGAAGGCTACTGCCAATTATCCCTTGACCAACACAGCAGCTCCTCTCCAAAGATGACCCAGATGGGATGGTCTGCTCTAAAATAGGACACACCACACTGTAAGTTTCTTCAGGAAGTACAAGAATACCTCACTGCTGCCGTTAAAAGAAAGGAGCCACTCTGCAAGAAGTGCTTCTTTGAGAATAAAGGCAGAAGCCACCTTCCTCAGTGGGTATCCTCAGAGAATCACCTGCAATTACAGAGAGCTTCAGTGAAGCTCTCATTATTTACATGGGTGTGTTTATTATGCCATTTCCAGGAAAAACATTAATATAGCAGCAGACTTTTGCTCTTTCTTCATCGAATCAGAGAGGAAAAAAATTGTATGCACTCCAGAGAAAACAATTCACCTGCCCACAAAGTTTGTAAGACTTTACATGCTTGGCACAGCAGAATTAACAGCACTCTACAGCCCTTTTCATGATCTAATTCCTTCTGTAAATCAAAGACCTTCTCCACAATCACATATTTGACAACCCTTTTTGACAACTTCCAAAATTGCAGTTAGCTTAAAGCCCTAGAGCCTGATTGACGAACACGTCACATAACACCATCTTTGTTCTGAGAGACCTTTGGGAGCATTTGCTAGTCAAAACATTCCCAACTAGCCTTATTCTCATTTTCCAGTGAGATTTAAGAGGATCCCTTTACCCCTTCAGCAACACTCACTGCAGAGTAGTGGACTTAAGCAACCATATATGTGATACCTTTATTGTAAAACCTCTTTTACCATGTCTGAAATGCAATCACTCCCCAAGAACTACAGGAGCTAAACTGAGCCAGCTTCTAGCCCAAACTTAGTACCAGCCTGTACTTTATTAAATATTAGATACTAAAAGCACTGTGAAGTTCAAACTCTAGTCCAAGCTAGGACTTCATCTAGATCAGGAAGCTCATTTCTTGATCCTGCACTAAGCATTGCTGCTGCCTTAGTAATATTAAGAATTTTTTTCTTTTTTCATCCTCAACAGCAGGAAAATAATTCTCTAGATGGCAGACTACTCAGGAGAGTTAGTACTTCTCTACTTTCAGTAAGAACAGTAAATTAGATTTAATAGCCGTATTATGGTGTGATTAGCAAACAATTACATTGTTAAAATATGATGTCCAAAAATTAATTCTGCAATGTAAGTAGACATGTAAAGATCCCATCATGCAGTCCCCTCCCTGAATATAACTTCCAAGGAATTAATGTTTTCCATCTGCATATCTGGGATGAAGCCAGGTTCTCAAGAACATCTATCTTTGGCCACGATGCCTCAGATGTTCAAACTTCCGAGTCCAGGGGAGAAGAGTTATCATCACCTCGAATGCATTTGATTTTATGTGGGTATGTTCTATGGGAAAACTCTAGCCTCATGATAACACTCAGTAGCATTAAAGACTTAAATACACCTGATATGAATTAAAGGCAGCCAAGCATTCATTGTGCCTTAAAAAGAATTTTCATTTACCCAGAAACATGCTTTCAGCTTCCCCTCATTCTCCTCCAAATGTTCCCATATGCACAGAAGTCACTTTGTTCCAAATTTTAACTACTTTTAAAGGAATTAACTCCAGTCTGTCTATGATTATGTCCTTGTATTTCAATATTAAGACTATTTGTCAGTCTTACCTTTCCCAAATGTAGGTTTATCCATCTGGTAAAGGTCCTCTTCTGTACATTTTCCCGTTCCACTAGAAATATCAGAGACAAAAAACAGCACTTAAGTTTCCAGAAGAGGGAAAGCTGATAGGAAATTTCAAAAACTGAGGCACAAAAAAGCCAGAATTCATGAGAGTCCTGTGAATAAAAAAAATATATTCCACATTGGGAGACAGAAGGTTGAGCTAAGGTGTTTTATTCAATTTTTTTGTCCAGACATGAACTATACACTTCTAGATGAGTTCTAAAGCATGTAAGAAGAAATCTCTTAGTTTTGCAATCTTCAATGCAAAACTTTTTGAGAGGTGAACATTTGTGTGTTGTGCACAGCTCTCCAGTGATGTTAGCCTCTGAGCAGACAGCTTGACCCTTCTATGCCAATTTATAGGATTATTCCTCTGACATCTCATGCAAATGGAGCCACTGGCATGGATTCCAATGTACTTACTCGCATGCACAAGGCATCAGCCAACATAGCAATTTTGTCTTCATTCTTATGAATGGAAAAACATCATCAAATCTCATCTTCTCAATCTCCAAACTACTGCATTTAAAATAAAAACTCCGAGTCCCTACACTGCAGAATAGTTTTATTTATGCTGCATAAAACAAGGAGTGTTTGTTCCTTGCCAGAAGTGCTGTATGCTAGGTGCTGTACAAACAACTCTTGGGCCAGCTGAAGAGTTTTTAATCACATCTACCATTTCCTGAATCCATTTCCATAGTGAACTACAGTAAATGTTAAGGGGAATTGTATTACTGACCAACTTTCATTTACCTCCTATATAAAAAAGTAAACCATATATTTAATATAAACAGACTGACAAAGTAATATTTCATTTTACAGACAATTATTCTCAAGTGGTTCTCAAATTTCACTTGAATTAAGGAAACCTGGCAATTTATGAACAAAACCCATTAAAACTAGCTATATGCTGTATTTCAATATACTCATAGAGCATATCAAACATATTTTAAAACCATTTTGTGTTTCTTCAGACCTACAAAAATAGCTAACCTATCTACTGGGAAATCACATTCTATAGAAGTCTGGTTTGTTTTTATTGGTCAGACTAATTACAGGTTAAGTAGTAGCTTCCGTAAATCAAATTTTAATATTGTTCTTTTTGATCATTTTAACTGAAGGGTCAGCACAATTATATCATACATATAATTATTTTCTTTATTTTGATGCATTGGAACAGAGCTTTCAGCATGAATTACATCTGTCACTGATTGCCATTTAGGCCTTTTAAGTCCTCTTATTCCTTGAAAAACTGATTTTATGTAAGACTGGTTAAAAAAGTCATTATCCCTTAAGTGCTTTAGAAAACAAGGCAAATGCCAAGCCAATTATTGCTGTTGGCTTTTCTTTTAAAATATCTTAGAAGAATGTGCACAGATTTGAAAGAGCTCTCTACAAATGAAACTGTTAATTATATTAGGGTTCCAGAATATCTGTAAAAAAACCCACATAATTTCCCACCTACAAATCTTAAAGCACAAACTAAGAGATGTGTCACATCTTTCTTGGCCTTCCCTTCATTCAGCACCTCAACCCTAGAACTGGCTTTCCATGCACACTCACACATCCACAGCTGAGCAGCAGAAGTGCTGTGTGTCACCTAGGGTGTAACTTCCACAACCGAGCTGTTAAAATTAACTTTTGAGGGTGGGTGGAGGTTAATGTTAAGCCAGATCTGTTTCCAGATATACTTTTGTTCAAATACTTGCACTGGTGCAAAGGGGAGGGCAGAAAGGGCACAGGCAATGGGGCCATCTCTTCCTTAAGCCTGTCTGAAATGCTCAGATGCTCAGGAATGCTCAGACAGGCAGTGCCAGGTGTGGGAGAGGACAGGAGACCTTATCAAAGAGGCTGGATATAGAGACTTTCACTGCCAACCAAAAACAAAGAGGAAACAGAGAGGGGTACACAGAAGTGAAATTAATGTTTTCTGATTTCATCAGAAGCTTGGTTTCTTGGTTTCTGGTCCTATTTTTCACCAGTCACTTTGGCAACCTTCATTTTCAGGATAAATAAGGATGCAAAANAAGTGATTTTCAGACTGTGCCTGGGATGCAAAATAGAGCTGTGTTTATTTACAGGTTTTCCATAAAACTGAGCACATATAGGCTCATAATTCTGCAGCAGAACTTCTGCCATCGATGCAAATTAGAGTTGCACATATGCCTCAAAGGACAGGCAAGCCACGCTGATATTATTGCTTCAGGAAGCTCACACACCAAAGAAAAAAATCCAGGTACGTTCAGGATACACACATACACTGGCTTCTGACACTCATCAGTGAATGTTTCTAAATCAAACAGTCTCTTTCCAGGAAGAATAATGGCCTCAGAATGGACACTACTTGATTCTGTGATAGTCTGAAGCTACAGAAACTGGACAGGGAAGAGAAAAGGGGAGGAAATGTGTTTAAAATCCCTAAGGCAGATAAACCCCTAATGCAGTCCAGATGCTCAACTGCAGAGTTAATGGGAAAAGTTCAGCACAGGTATTTACTGTGTGCCTTTAACTGTTATTCTTCTCCAGCTTTGTGGACCTCCTAGTTTTGGTACAGCCCCTCTTCTCCACAGCCTTTCAGTCTGAGATGATTGTAGAGACTTTGTAAACTTTATATGGTTTCCATAAATTAAATGGAATCTTCTTTTCTCCTTCACACCTACTATTCTATAAAAGTGAAGAAAATAATTAAAATTTAAAGTTTCTATACTTATGTACATAGTTTACTGAAACTGTACGGGGTTTACTGGGCAGCTGGAGTGCAATAATACTGTTATAAAATAATTACACACACAACATATGGCTGGCCTGCCCATAGATTCTACGCTGGAAAAGAAGGATGTCTGCTGTGAGAGTTGGATTCAAAGATGTAATGCTGCAAGGTAGTAAAAAGTTGGGAATTGCCATTCTATTTCAGCTCAGCTCCAACCTTGACCTAAAAGAAAAATTATAAAAAGCTGACCACCACACAGAAGCTAGGTCTTCCACACTCTTTCAACAAGCTCAACTGCAACATGCTTTCATGTCTTAAGTTGTTGCAGAAGCACAATATTTGTATCAAAGTACACAGGTAAGGTACTGACAGGCCCTAGCTGCAATAATTTAGAGAGGAAGAAACCCTTAGAGAAGGAAAAGGCAAGAGAATGAGCCTATTGTGAAATACACGTATTTCTCTGCCCTACAGCTGTGTCCTAGAGGACAGCAGAATTTGGCAGAATTTGGTTCAGCCACAGTATCTGCACCCTAGTCAGTTTGCAAATAAATATCCACTAAGATATATGTTCTGGTTTGTCAAATCTGATGGCAAAGGCAACAAACTTGTCACAGAGTAACACTAAGCTAGGTCAAAAACCACTTGGGCAAATTCAAGGTTAAGCTGTTACCAAACAAAAGAGTTCAGCTGCTTTCCTTTGTGACACTACTTCCTTCCTCATCAGCCCAGAAATTCCTCAGGCAGTTACTGCAAATGCCATTTCTTCCTCCTTCAAATACCTACAAGAAGCCAAGCCTCTAACAGCCTCTACATTCAATAACAAATTGGAGATAGCAAATATTGATTTGCTTTTAAATACTATTTATTCTGTTGTTGAAGAACCAGTTATGAATAATCCTTTGTGAGGCACACTACCACAGGGCTGGGCACATGAAGGAACTAGAAGATGTGGAATTTGATTTGAGCAGAAGACTTGTCAGTATGTAACTACACGGCTTCAGAAAACTGCTTGATTTGCATGTATGAATATTACTCCAAAAGCAAAGCAGAAGGTCACTTAAATTTGCCTCCAAAGCAATTAGTATTTCATCCAGGATATCATCATCAGATGATATTAAAACCTTCACAATAGGCCAAACTGGCTTTTAGATCCACTTAAAAGTTACCTTCAAGACGTCTTGCTAACTACTAGTTTTATAACACACAGAAAAGCCAGCTTCCTTGTTTCTACCACAAGTTATAACCTCTACAGATACAAGATATATCTGTTATTAACATTAAGCAAATTTTCAAGACAGAAATGGTGGTGTTGGCCACCTAACTGTGACAAAGAATGCTTTTGACTGTCCTTGGCTTCAGAGGCAATAACTTGCCAGAAGAATTGTCCCATATCCACTTCTTCAGTAACTAAAAGCCACCACAGAACCAGCTCATAATGTGTATGGTTCTGGAGGTATCTGAGCATCTGTCAAAGTGTTAGATCAGGAGAAAACCACACTTCTTATTACACAACAAAAATACACAGGCAAATGTATGATATTTAAATACTACAGCCTATCTCCAAAACGAAAGGTGTGGTTCAGACACATTCCTCTCCTTCTGCCTTCCTCACCCCAAAACTCCAATTCAAATAGCCAAGTAATCAATCAGCTTCTAATGAACACACATTGAGCTATGTACTTTCGAACCATTCAAACTCCAGGCCACTAAATAAAACAAGGACTTCACAGTGTTCTTCCTACACTGTGACTCAGCCTAGGTATTCCTGATTACTAGCCATCATACTATCAAGTCTGAATACTGTGTTCTCTGAAAACTTAATGTTCATAAAGTTAGACTGATGTCTTAGAAAATGTATTTACCTAAAATTGCTTATTTGATGACCAGAATGTTTAAAGCTTATGCTTCTAGGTCTCAAACACCCAATAGTGCATTTCCAGACATGAAAGCCCATTTATTTTTTCAGATCATCACAAGGCAGTCATTATACCATTAGCCAAAGAGAACTTGCGGGTTTGTTTTTATCACGTGGTTGTAACTTTGCATGGATCCAGAGTGATGGCACTCAGTAGCTAGGCTGAATTTTGGTGTCAAACCAGCAAAAAGAGAGTGATGTCTGACTAAGTTCTGCCTCAGTAAGCTTCATGATACAGCCTAGCTAGGACACCTGAATCCTGGCATGCTGTTCTACTTTTTTTTTTTGCCTATATGAATGCAAATTATTGCCTATGCCATATGAGCAAATAAAGGCCATGCCATTAGTCATAACAGGCTGCCAGGCGTTAGATACAGGATGTTGATGTTAGGTACGGGGTACTGACAGCTGTACAGAAGCACAGATCCTTGTCCAGGACACCTTTTACTTTTACACATAGGACAAAGTTCAGATTCAAAGACAAAAGAAAGGGCACATGCAAGTGACACATCCGACATGGGAAGGGTGATTAGAGGTGAGCTGTTACAACAACAAAAAAAAGGTGGTTGAGAAAGGGAGACTGGGTAGGGGTAGCAATGGACTGCAAAGTAAATGGAGAGTTAAGTAGGGCAGGGAAAAGTGCAATTAAATTCTCTACTTCTGCTTCATCTCAACACAGAGCTATATTACACACATTGACTGACTGGGAACTGATCTGTTGGAAAACAGCCCTGGAGAAAAAGATCTAGGAGTCCTGGTGGATAGGAGGATGACCATGAGCCAGCAATGTGCCCTTGTGGNTAGGAGTCCTGGTGGATAGGAGGATGACCATGAGCCAGCAATGTGCCCTAGCGGCCAAGAGGGCCAATGGCATCCTGGGATGCATTAAGAAGAGTGTGGCCAACAGATCGAGAGAGGTTATTCTCCCCCTCCACTCTGCCCTGGTGAGGCCCCACCTGGAATACTGTGTCCAGTTCTGGGCCCCCCAGCTCCAGAAGGATAGGGAGCTGCTGGAGAGAGTCCAGCACAGGGCCACCAAGATCATTAAAGGAGTGCAGCATCTGCCCTATGAGGACAGGCTGAGAGAACTGGGTCTCTTCAGCCTTGCGAAGAGGACACTGAGAGGAGACCTCATTAATGTTTATAAATATGTTAAGGGCGAGTGTCGGGAGGAGGGAGCCAGGCTCTTCTCAATGGCATCCAGTGTTAGGACAAGAGGGAAAGGGAGCAAGTTGGATCATAGGAGGTTTCGTATTAACATGAGGAGAAATGTTTTTACAGTAAGGGTGACAGAGCACTGGAACAGGCTGCCCAGGAGGCTGTGGAGTCTCCTTCTCTGGAGACATTCAAGAGCTGCCTGGACACATTCCTGTGTGACCTCGTCTAGTTGATCCTGCTCTGGCAGGGGGGTTGGACTAGATGATCTTTCTAGGTCCCTTCAAATCCCTGACATACTGTGATACTGTGAACCCTCAGAGACTTAATCTCTATTATATATTTTCACAAAAGATAGAAAAAATAGCTCACAACCTAAGATAACATGTAGGAAATCACATTCCTCTCAAGTCTATATGGTGCAGACCAGCTACACTGCTGACTGAGTACTCAGGACTTACAAGAAAATGCCCATATTTGTAGGAGTGTGAATTTTAATGGCACAATCAAAGTATAAGGAATAATTTTATCCAAATTGCCCACAAAATTAATTTTATAAGCTTCTAAATTCCTGGGAATGGTATATTTTCCTTGTGCTTAAGAAAGCCCCAAACAGCTTCAAAGATTAATATAATTTTTTTTCGATCTGTGGTTGAAGGCTTTGCTGTGTACCATATGCCAATTTGATGTAATTTAGAGCACATGAAACATGAAATCTTAAAACCTCTGATTTTGTAAAGGAAATATTAACTACACTAAATAACATGAGATTGCTCTCAAGCAACCTCCTATGAAACAGGGCCTCAGCCTTCCAGATGAAGCTGTTAATTGTTGAAACTGACCCATTTATTAGGGTCCTTATTAAATTTCTATGGCAGGTGTTGAAAGCTTGAGGCTTTCTCATTCCATCAAAGTTGCAGAGTCTCAAGCCTTACTGGTTCAAAAATCTTTAAAACCCAGGTTATGCTACAGAGCACAAACACTGCAGGATCACAGACATTACATTTTCATTAGCTGCATCTAAACAGGTTTCTTTTGGACTTTAGTGTCTGGTTATGGCAAAATATTTACAAACATTGCAGGATGAATATGAAATTTCTAAAAAACCCTTAGTGCTTCAATCCTCACCATGTCTGAGACAGATGTTCCTGTTAACAAAGCATTAGAAAGATGAATTTACTTGTAAATTCTACTGGGCTCTGGCAGAGAAATCCTACATAAAATATCACTATTAAAGCTGATCGAAATAGCTTCCAATGAGAGGGATTTATTTTCCCCTCTTGAAAACTAATTTGGTAGTAACAGATGGTAAAGATTCCCTTCCCTGTACCCTTCAACCACAAAGCAAACATCTTCGTTCTCATGACTTTCTGTACACATGGAAAATGTTATTGAAAGAGTAACAATATTTCTCATTTACATTCCAAGAAAGTTCTTAGGAAACAAAATTTGACAATTTTAAAAAAGAGAAATACAATTCTCTTTTGAGTACTTTGAATGAAATGAACTTCAGTGTTTACTGGGAAGGTTACTGGACCCAAAAGAGTAGTAATTAAATTCAGTGGGTTAAATTCAATGGGTTGAATAAAAAGTGATTTAAGTGTTGATTCAGCAAAGGGTTTTCAGACTGTGCACTTCACCTCTTGTGGCATATTATATGCTGTACAAGGAGCATAATACCTCCTTCTGTACATGAAAATTGCTATTACCAGCAATGGTGATTAGGAACAATGCACATGTACAATGTCTTTGTTCAAGAGTTCCTCCTAGCCCAGGGTACGCTGTCTTCCAGTGCTTTTTTGCTACACTAGTACTAGTTTCCACAAATGGTTCACCTCCTGGGACTGCTGACATTTCTTGAGGGTATTTAGGTTCCTAGCTCTGCAGTAGGCAAAATGTCCAACTCTAGCCATTGCCAGAGTGCTGAACTTTGCTTCAAAGGGCAATGCTTAACCTCAATTTCTTCTTCTCTTACCTTTTCTACCTACTTAGCAAGTCTGACACTCTTCACTTCTCAAAAATAAAATCAACAGTGCCCTTCTGAAACTAATAAAGTCATAGTTAGGCACCAGTTAGCCCAATCTTCTTGACAGTTAGAGGAATGGCTCTTGAATCAAGTTCACATCAATATGATTTCACTAGCACTAGCACAGCGCTTTGCCTCCCACATAGTGAAGAATGTCTTGTACCTATGCCAGTATCTGCTCCAGTATCTATATATCACTCCTACATTGAGATCTTGGTGCTTGTCCTGTAGCATCTATGAAATGCACAACATCTTCCAGAAGCCATGCTACCTCAACCAAGAAGAGCTAGTAGCAAAGTCTGGTCCATTCCATCTCCACTGCTCTGTATTCACCCTTATTTGTTGTGGCAACCCATAAATCCTAGACTGTGAAACAGTCCTTATTGTTTATGGTTTTTTTTTTTCCTTCCAGAGACAAAATATCCTTTTGGCTAGTTAATCTTGTTGAAACATCAAAAGCTGAAATGAAATAAAATATTCTGCTTTACATCAGTTCTGACAACAGTGCTAAAGCCTGAATAATTTGAGATGAGCAAAGAAGCCCAACAAAACCCATACCATGTGTCAGGGTTATTTCTTGACATTCAATTTCAGGTTAGAACTACTGTGTGCCCAGAGTCCTACTATTTCCTATATTTGTCAGTTGATGTTAATAGGTTGGTGGTTAACTGTACTTTTATGCATGTGAAACCACAGTAACTGAATTTTTGAGCAAAAAGAAGAAAATGCAGGTGCAGGAGACTGGCAACACATCCACTTCCAAGAGAAGTAGTAAGAAGCTTCCCCAGCTCCTTTACATGAGTCAGGATTTAACACAAAATTTGAACTCTCGCAATTAGTAGCAAGGACATTCAAAGAACTACAGGATGGTGCAGAAGGGTTGAGCAGACAATTACCAGACACATAGAATCTTCTTTGGAATTTGCCTTTACCTGTGGGAAACTTAAACTGAGAAGACATTGGTTTCATTTTCTACAATCAGATAAGGAAAGGCAGCCATAAACATGATGACACAGAACTACCTTGCATAAGCCACGAAACCACAAATAATTGCCTGTTGGGGTGCCTGTGGCTTCTGGATTTCTCTTGTCTGCTTCCCTTACTGTCACCAAACATCTTGGAGACATTATCCAGCCAGTATATTATCCAAACCAAGAAATGTTTATGAAGCCTTCTTAACAGAAGATCGAGCACTAGAAGAGATTAAGAAGTAAAACCTAATTATACATGTGCAGTACTACAAAAACAGTATTAGAAGCCATGGAAAGTAAGACACCGCATGGACTACCAAAACCTACTGATATGCTCAATAAAGGGAGCAGCCTCAGATGGCTCTCCCTACTGAAAAATAAACAGAAGCACACTGCATTCTGCCTCCTTCCCACATACCCATCCCTTTAAAGTCTCTTCTCAAAGCCATGAAGCAGCACAGAAGAAAGAGTGAGGAGCATGGTAGTCAGATGAACGTTAGAAACATGCAGAAGTACATGTAACTCTAAGAACAAAAGATCAAAGAGGTTTACAGAGATTAATATTAACTAGCATAAAATCCTGTGGCTTGGAGGAATAAGCAGATGCTTTGTCCATTGTGGGTCAGGCACGTGATCTGAAGCAAAATGTAAGACACCATTCTTGGAGGGACGGAAAACAAAACCAAAACCACAACTAATAGACAGGAGCTATGCTATAAGGTGCTGCGTCACAGAGCAAGACAGCTGCCATTTAAAAATGGATGAAGGCAGAGCAAGCTGACAAAAGTTGGATTAAAAGATCCAAAAAGCTGAACTACAGTAGAGGGTTTTTTTAAAGAATAATTATAAAATGCAAAAGCCCAGCAGTGACCAGTGGCTACTCTGAGTTGTCATTTGTCTTAGTGGTCTTCTAGGTGGTATGCTTCAAGAGAGCTACATCTGTTTTTCTAAGAAAAAGGTAGCTGCCATGGAAGAAGTTACAGACGGATCAAGGGTGTCAAACTTCTGAGTGTTCAGTTAAGTCAATCACTGTGTTATTTATTGGCATTTCCAGAAACAAATTTTAGCAAAGAGGCATTCCTCATGTACAGTATTACTCACAGCAAGACAATCTTCTTTCAAGTGAAACACCATTGCTACATAGCTATACTCTGTGTTTGCATAGTAATTTTAACTCTGACCCTCCTTACCAGACTTCCACATTCTTGGGGACAAGAAACAGCATTGTCTCCTGTTACAAAGGAGAAAATAGGAGTACCAAGAACTTCAGAGACCAATTATCATGCAAGAAACAAGCCCTTCCTTTAACACACTCAGCGGTGCTCCTATAGCATCACATCTTTCCAAAAGGCAAGTTCAAACCAGAAAAAAAAAAAGCTATGGAAAGAACACGTATTTTGTTGCTTTGAATTGTGCTTAACATGCATAATGATACCTCCTGAGATAGATTTAAGATATATAGTTCAAAATGAGACATAAGCCATTTTTTTTGCTATATTAGCTTGTACTCAGAACAGTAATCAGACATTCCAAGAAAGGTGGCTCTTCAAATACATGTCATAGTCCACAGCACAAGAGGAGTAAAAGCACTTTGGAAAGAGAGGGAGCTTCTGTCAGAGGATCTGGTTTCTACACTCCTTTGAACCAGTTCTCTACTTTTATTTTGCTTTTAATGCCAATTAAAATGATCTTTTTCCAAGCCTCCTGGTGCTTCTGGCCACTTGCCAAGACTCTAGAGAGAGAAAAAGACAAGGAACCTTTCAGTCACTGCAGCCTGCTTGGTGGGACTTCAAAGTTGCACCATGCGGAAGTGTAATTTCACATACTCTTTAACCCAGTGCGGATCCTCACTGCCACTAAGAGGCTTAGCAAACACTTTGTCCAGCACAAGGGAGGGTGTCAAACAGCGTTTTGGCAGCAGAGCTGGCCTACTGCATACATCAGCCCTCAGCCTAAGAGCAATTCGATGCCTAAACACTATCACATTAGCTCACTCCCCATCCCCATGTTGCTCTCAGCCCAAGCCCAAACAACAGGATTCCCGTTAATGTGTGTTCCTTGCATTTTTTTTATCCATTTGCCACATCAAATTATGAATGTTGTGCAATGGGAATAACACAGAGCATGAGGACTGACAGCATTCCTACTGCTGCAAGAGTCAGAAGAGCTCTAATCAGTCAGCTCCTGTTCTGCTTCTTATTCTCATTCTGACAGACACACCTGTCGATTTCATCACAGCAGACTGCTGGCATGTGATGGCTATGGTTAATGGGTGATACATCCACCTTCTTCAGGCCTGCAGGTACTTACAGAGCTGGAACATGCATGTTCTCCAATAGACAAAGCAATATTTGGCCTCCTTTTTTTTTCATCTATAGGATGTGAGATGGATGGATGAGCAATGGAAGAGGACAGTGAGGACAGAATCATAGAATTGTCAGGGTTGGAAGGGAACTTAGAGATCATCTAGTTCCAACCTCCCTGCCATGGACAGGGACACTTCCCACTAGATCAGGCTGCTCAGGCCCCACCTAGCCTGGCCTTAAAAACTTCCAGGGATGGGGCTTCCACCACCTCTCTGGGCAACCTGTTCCACTGTCTCACCACCCTCATGGCAAAGAACTTCCTCCTAACATCTACCCTCCTCAAGCTTATGTCTACTCTTCTGCTTTTGGAATTAAGCACTCCAGTTTCTTATGGCAACTCAGTTGGACAATTCAGTAAAATAGGGAAAGACACCAAAAGCACCAGGAAGGCTTTGCTGTGCACAGCCTCTGATGTCGGCAACACCATACCAACAACATTGAGATCACCTGAGCACAGACACTGAATTCTGGGTGACAGAGGATGGTGAGATATTCTCTTCACTTAGGCATGTCTACGCTTAGACCTATAGAGTTCAAAGCTAGTTTAGTACTATTTGTATAAGATTCCTATAAAAAAACCTCCATGTATCTCACAGAGATGTATTAGAGCCATGTCAGGGCAGTTCTGTCTTCACATGGTGCTTTAAGCTGAGAAGCTTTTGCAGATGTTCAAGGTCCTGTGCAGCAATCAGTGCCTTGCCCTATTCACCCCATTCAGCAACTACTTAGTATAGAGAGCCTCATTTTAAGCAAGAATCTTAACTCTGGTTAACAGTTTCTACTCTTTACAGCTGTACAAAATGACCTATGGCAAAACAAACATTTCAGGAATATGAGACCTGCCTCATGGATTTTGAGAGTCTGAGTCCATATATCCCCAATGTCTGTCATTTTGGGGTCATGGAAAGACATTATTAAGTATTCCAAGGACTCTGGCAGGTATGAAGTGTGCATGACAATAGGCTTCATCAAAGCACTCACAGCATACAGGGTACAAACAAAGTAAGACCACAGAATTGAATAATCGTGACTGAAACATGATCATACAGTCAGCTCCCCTACAGATTAGAAACACAATGAAATCTTCATAGAAAAAAAGTAATCAGGAATGCAACTACCTGATTGCAGCCTCTTGCATAGCAACAGGGAAACAGTGAGTCTTTAAGAAAAAGATGCTACTTTGAAACCGAGGTATCATTACAAAAATTAAAAGCCCTCTCAACGCTAAACAGCATTTACACTCTGCTACAACATACTGCTAGCAAGGTCATGAATACTAGAGTATTGCCTTTATTAAAAAATACTGTGTAGAAGATGGTAAAGAGAAGATTCAAAGTCTTAAATGTCTGGAGGAATCCCTTTTAGACCTTGGGCAAATTACTATGATTTCTGTGCTTCTCAGCTTTAACAGTGGAACCATTCGTTTTTTGAAAGGATATTGTAATTAAACCCACAAACAGTGGCTGCAAAGGCAGTCAGATACTTCAGTGACAATTACAGAGTCAGGCCCTAATGTTTAGAAAATAATTCATATGATGATTTTTGTGATGCATCTATCTATCAATATCACAACTGCTGATCAGTAACATCCTTTACACAGCCAAGAAAGGAATGCTAACAGTGTGGCACTCTTATGCTAGTTTTGTTTGCACCTGTACAAAGTTCCACCCCAGTGCAGGAAAGTTGTAAAGACAGCAACACCTTTTATCTACTAACCCTCTGATACTGGAAATAACTAAGGAGAAAAAGTTACAGCTGAACTTCATCAGCAGACCATTCTTCCTTTGCTCACCAACATTACATTCACAAGCAACTCATCAGAAAAGCCAAGATGAGAATTTTGGAACTTCATTTGGAAAAAGAGAGTGAAACTTTTCATGATTATCTTTTCATTTATTTCTCCATTGGTAATAATGACTGCAATTTAGCTGTAAGTATGGCATTGAAAATATGCCTTCTCTATTTCAATTTATTTCTACAGCTGCAGAATTACATTGTTTAACTTCACTTTCTTAAGTGGATTTCCTTTGACTTTGGCTTCCATTTAACAAAATGACGAGTTTACTGAAAATAGCCTTTGCAGTTTCATTGGCTTAGTAAGGTAAAGCCTAACTTGATTGAAAAATAACTTCACTCCACGTTGCTTTATTTCCAGTAAGCTCACACTACTGACTACAGCTGCGTCTGGCCACCAGACCAGTTATTTCACTTTTTGTTTTCAAATGGTCAGCAACAGCAATACCAGTAACATACACAGTCCTCATTTTCACATTCTTCGGTGTGTGCAGAGTAGGTGGGAACCATCTCACTGGAGACAGGTCCTCAGAAGAGGTCTTTTCTTGCTTTGTTGGAGATCAGCAGGTGATAAAAGCAAAAAAAAAACCAAGTATGGATCAAAGACAGCAATACAATTACTTGCAATTCTGTTCTAGATGAAACACGTGGGTGGCAATTAAGTAGGAAAAGCTTGTCAGAAATCCCTAAGCACATAATTTAATCAGGATTTGATGCTATGACACCACAACATACTGCACACCTAAGGTCTGGAGAGCCTTCATTCCCCTTCACCTCACATCCTATAGTGTGTCAGGCACAGCCATGTCCCACAGAGACTCTTCCTTGACAGTACCCACAGCTAAAGATATAGGCATCAGGATTTAGCTTTTATTTGTCTTCTAAACCAAGCAGATTTAATCCATTTAATTCCATAGCCCATTTTATTACAACATAAATAACACTTTGTTCTTTCAACCTTGGAAATGCTTAATTTTATAGCTGTTTTACACATTAAACTTCATATGTGTGAGCAAACAAAGACTCTATGACATTAATAGATGAGAAGTAAGGACCATGGGCCTTACAAATTCACAAGAAAAACTTTATCTGCTCTACCTTGGCCAGAAAACTGAAAATGGAGATATAGTCTAACTTTTACAAATGCCAATATTGGCTCATATGACTCCTGGAAAAATAACAACAGATTCATTTATTTCTGTGACCACTACACATAAGATGTTAAAGATTAATTACACAATTCTTTCCTTACTTTACTTACATACTTCCAGTCCACTCTCTCCATTTAAAAAAAAAAAAGGGGGAAAAAATCTAGTCTAGAAATACAATTATATAGCAAAGGACATATTTTTGTCAAAGACAATGTGCAGGCAAGAAAAAACTTCGAGTTTCTGAATAAGTAAATTACAATTCACAAAATAATGACAAAAAATATGTATATAAGTTTACAGTATTTGCAATTTAAACAGAAACTTCCTTGGTATAAAGAACATAAACTTTCGTCACTAAGTGAGACCCAACAGTTTTCTAGAGAGCTTGCATGGTAGAGAAGCTGTCAGCAGGTTAAGAGATGAAACTCTGTTTGGTTTGAGGAGGAAGAGAAAGGAAAAACTTTAAGCCACTATCAACTGGCCACTTTTCCTCTGGATTTCCAAAAGCTTAATAAATTGATCTTCACAATTTTGGAAACAAAGGTAAGAAATGATCACTATATTGATTTTACAAACCAGTTACAGTTAATTGACTTGTCCAATGTCACACAAGAAGCCAAGTTATGTCTTGAGCCTTGCTCTTGAAGTCACATTTTGCATGGTGTATAAGGATAGAAAGTGCTGATTTGGTTTCAGTTGCTGTGCAAGTGACAGATCTTGAAACTGCAGCTTGTGTGGGCCCTTTTCTTAATGAAATCCATTGAGATACTGGACTCAACAGTTAAAATAGGTTTTACCATACAGGTCTGAAATGGATAAATCTGGAGCAGAATGTACTTGCTATAAAAAGTAGAGGGGAAAAAAAAAGTCTTCAAACTTACATTTGTCCCAAAAGGCACATAAGATTTCATGTTACAGGGTTGTCTTCCAGAGAAACTAATGTTTCCCTGGAAACGTTTCTAAATACAGTTGCTGTGCTCCTATCTTGTACTAACAGTTTGTTCCTCAAGTACAGAGACAGACTCCTCAGTACTGAGTAAGTATCAGGAGGCAAATCTCATAATTTCTCAGGATCAATCTATTTTTAACAACTGATAGAGCAACAACAGTAACCTGTGGTCGAAGTTATTTCCAGAAGTCAGAGGGTGCAAGTCCTCATGCATCAGGAAAAGCATTAATGCATTTTTCACCTCTCACATAAAACCAGAGATGCACTACTGCTGAACACTCTTTGAACCTGAGACAGCTGGCATTTGAGCAGGCACCACAAGGCACTCCAGGAAAGGGGCTGTACCCTGACTTTGTACAATGCCTGGCACACTGGAGCATGAACCACTCATAAAAGAAGGATGCCAAGTTGCTCCAGCTAGGCTGAAATAAAATACACATTTCTGAGGAGCTCTTGGGAACCACTTGAGGAAATCTGTGAAACCACCATGGTGCTTTGTTTCAGAAGGTGGGTTCTCTCCTTATCCAAACACTAAATGGAAACATTAGTCTTAGTTTCTTCAAAGATAAAGCCTAAATTCTAGTGAATACTTCACTGTTATAGTGCAAGAAGACAAAGAAAGAGCTGCATATTTCCAGCATCCCTTCTGGTTACCCTGCATTGAACTTCTTGCCAATATCCACCTACAACTAGGAGGCAGCACTGGTCCTGGCATGTTTCCTGACAAGATCTCTAAGTTGCAGTGGGTTTGGCAGTGTTGGCTGTTTTGTGTCTCTGCCTAGGAAATGCTGGCTCTGAAAAAAAGTGGGTGGGTGATACCAGCCTTTGCCTTGTCTTTTTTATGCTTTACCAGAACAGAGGTGCTGGAAGATATCACACTGATCTCTTGTGACTACCTACCTGGCAGATGGACTTTTCAGTGATAAACAATTATTTTATCTTTTGATACACAGAGGGTGGCAAAAGAAAGATTATTTGATCTGAAGAAAGGAAGATTTAGGATTTGACAGAGTATTCCTTTTCTCCTTGTGTGAGGTCTCTCATGAGTAGCACTGAGACACACTAACAGTTTCATGCTTATATAACAATCCATGTGCTCATGGGAAGACTTGGGTTTGGTTTTTTTTACTATTGCCCATTCTGTCTAATCTGCAATAGGATTTCCACCACTGCAGACAAGTAGATGACCGTTACCATATCTGATATCAATTTACAGTCTATTTTGAGTGATTTTGGATGGTCCCACCCTTTGATGGGCACAAACATTAAGAAACAAAAGCAGGGAGGAAGAAGGACCTGAATAAGACAACCCTTTTGGCTACCTGCTCCAAGAGCTTTTCACTCACTTTTACTGGGAAAAAGTAACATGCTTTGTTGAAGTCAGCTGCTTTAATAAATGACTTTATTAATTTAAAACTTATTGCCCTATTTATAAAACATCTGGCCTTGTTAAATCAGCTGTCTGTTAATAAAACAGCCATGAAAAGTTTCTCCTGTGTATATCTTAGAGGGCGTAGCTATCACTGAGCACATGGGTGGGAAAGAAGTATTGGCATCTCAAGTTGGACACACAGAAAAACCCCTACAGTAAGCATAAGAACCAAAATAAATAAACAGGTCTCCTGTCACACCCTGAAGGTTGCCACCACCCAGCACTTGCCAAGGAAAGCACATTCCAGATACGAGGCCCTTCCTTGCCAAGACTGGACTGCTGCAATTACTCCCAGAAACAGGTCTAATCCATCAGACTCCAGATCTCTAAGGGAAATCAAAAGCCAGAAATAAAGTCAGGAAAGTGACACAAAACTATTCTTAGGTCAGAGAGTAGTTTTGGACCAAGAACAGTCTGCTGGATGTGGACTAGAATGCAAAGAGCAGTTACTTTTTCTTACCCTCACACTGAGAACTGTTTTACTGATGGCAACACACTCTGGAGATTTATTTCTCCAACCCTTGCAGATCAATTCAGTTCAGCTTGTCCCCTAAATTGCATCTTGGACATCAGAAAATGCCAATTTTGCCTGCTTTGCCTTGAGCTGACTAGGCTGTATGAACAGACCTCTTGTTCCCCTTCCTTCATCAGGACAGCTTCTTGTATCGAAGTACAGGTTTGCTGAACAGGTAGGAATATAAAAAATGCTGCTACTAAAGGTTTTCCTAACAATGCAATTGTTTGAAAGACAAGGTCACCATTGTAGTTACCTGCTTTAAAATGGGAACATTGCAATATCAACTCAGTGTTTTTAAAGAAACATGCAGCTTCCAAGAATGCCAGACCCTACTCTTGTATGTGCAATGTACTTGCTTTTTGGCCTTTGGAATAAGCTCTGGGTAAAGAAATTATCAGTCAAATACCAAGCTAAGAATTTGACTCTGATCAATTCCGTCTGTGGTACTATATGAGAATGCTCTTTCAATTCAAAGCATGTCACTGCTGCCTCTGTTCTTTTCTGGGGGAGGAAAAAAGAAGTATTTCTTAACTGGTATTTTTTCAGGAATTGCACGTGGAGCAAAAGAGAAGAAACTCATAGTTATCAAAAAGGACTCTGTGTTCTTAGTCAGGAATCAATGCAGTCCAGAAGTGCTGCAACTACTCATCTCATAACCCACACCTAAGGTGCATATCCAAGCACTTTTCCCACAAAGCCACCTGTACTGCACTTCCAAGGACATGTCCCCTGCAGTGCATCTGCCACTACTTGCAGTTTCTAGGCATGAACTTCTCATGCTGTAGTCCTCAAATGATCCACATTGCTCTGGATACACTTCATCAGCAGTTTCTTAGAGCTTTGAGACTCCATATCTACTTCAGACATGGAATGCTGTCAGCAATCCACATGTTTTGGATACGACATTTCTTTAACAGCTTTTAGTTTCCCAGGTTGTAACATGGATCAACGAGAGATCAGTGTCCAATCTGGCACACCCGAGTTTTTGACGTTTCATTTGGAAGCACCAACTCATGCTTTTTATTCAAATGCCCTTCTAGTTCTAACTTCAAATTGTACCAAAACATCCATGAAACCAAGTTAATGTCTGCAGTTGTCTGTACTAAAGAGGTTCATAAATTATATCAGGTGTTTCAGCTATCTCTGCACACCGGTATACTCATTCCTGGTTTAAAATAGTGGAACACTCTGGCCTGAATAGAGTTGGTGGTATGAGTAGTATCATGCATATCAGTCCTTGGAAATGGATCATTTCTGTCCTCTACGCTGTTGCTTTAGACAGAAAAAGCAGTTACCTCCTCGTTACGAAGTTACAGACCCAGTAAGTCCTAAATCAACTATCCACATGTCCTCTGAGTGCCCGTTTGCAGATGCAGGTCCTTGAGCTCCACATCACTACTGTCAGAGTCCCAGAGCACTGTCCCAGATTTGTAACCCCCTGCCAATTCTTCTCAAAACAGCAGAGAAACTCACTGTTAACCCAGTTCTGTTGAAACAATCCCTATTTGCTAAACCACTTGTGCAACCCCAATGGTTGAGCTGTAATGGGAGGTCACAGGCACAGAGCAGGGCAGCAGGGCAAACTCTCAGAGCAGCAATGCCATGGCTGGAGCACATGTCTCCTCAGAGTCAGGTCCCCCAGACCCTGCAGACAACCGGTCCTGCCCTCCAGGGATTTCTGCCAGCCTGGGATACCTGTAGTGCTGCCCTCTCCTCCTCCCTTGCCCCAGCCAGCAATGATTTACTTCATACTCTGCATGCCCTTGTCTAAAATACGTACAGTGGATTAGATGCTACTTTTTCTGTCTTTGTTAATCTCTTTGAGCTCCTTTAATTGCAGCCTGGAAGATTTTTCCACACTAGCAGTTGGTATTTTATACTTTCCCTGAAGATTTCAGCTGCCTTTGCTATTTACGGGCATTTCTCTAGGGCTGAATCTCAAGTTTTAACTCAGATATAGAGTCACATGTTCCACAGATTATCCCACCATCTATCCCTCTTCTGCTTCTGGAATCAAGTCAGAAAAGAAAAAACAACCTCCATACTCTTCTCTCTCCAGAAGTCCGTAGTACATTCTATGCCATTAAAAACTGATGTAACATATACTTCAAACAGCAGAAATACTGCAGATTCACCAGCTTGTCATCTGCTGCACCATTCTGCCACTAGACAATCAAATTAAGTAATGCTTTTTTTTTTCCCCCTATGGCCCTCTCTGCATTCAGGCTCTGTTCTTGCTTCTAAATGTGCATGCAAGCATTTTTTTGCCACGTCCCTTTTTCTAGCTAGTTTCTGCTGGATGTATAGTCTTTCTAGTTATTGCTACTTTGTTTTCTCCTTCTGGTTTTTATTTGTTAAATTCATTCTACTATATTACACATACCTAGTACCAGAAAATACATTTCAGAAAAGGCTGGTTTCAGAGAGACCTGAGCTAATCTGAAGACCAGCTCATGGAAGCACTGCAAAGATAGCAGGTGCACACAGGCTCTCTTGTTGCTGCTCTCCAAATTCCTCCTCTCTATAAACTTGTTTCTTCTTTGAAGGTGAATGCAAATTGCTCCTTCTTACTTTTTAGCAGTTCTTGTGGTTCCTCATAGACACAGTAGTTCTCTGTCTCTTTCTGTAGGTTTGGTAATTTCACCTGCAGCAGGAATGTCCCTTTACACCATTGTGACCAAACAAAATCACCTCCTTTTATCCAAGGGCAATTAAAAGATGTGGACAATATGCAATCACAAGCATTGTCTATTTCATTTTTTTCTGCATACCTATGAAAAACAGATAGAAAAGCAAACACAGCAGACCAGTGTAGTAAATAATTCAGGGACATGAAAGGTTCCTCTAGAGAAGCATCCACAGAAGCATCATTATCTTTTAAACACTTTCAGTTTAAATGTTTTCAACAATTGGGCAATGTCTAGCAGCCATGCCTGTTACTTTCTTTTAAAAGCATCACTCTCATCAGTAAGTACATTATTCTTTAGTTGACTAAACACTATTTACTAAGATTTCCAAAAGGACCATTGACTCCTACTGTATAATTTGTGTATGACTCCTTAATAAGATTAATCAGCAGCTTAAGATTTTGTGCAGATTGTGCAAGTGTGATGCATCAAAAAGAGCAATGCAATTGCAAAGTGATGGAAAATAACACTTTCCATGCCAAAAGGATTCCGGGTGAAAGGAAGAAAGAGAGAAAAGGAAGGATTTATGCACATTATGATGTGTCTGTCATTCTCTAGATCTTCGTTCCAGCATCAGCATCTCAGGTATTTTTGTAGCTCCAAAGAAGTGCTATTCGATCCAACTGCAATTTAACGAAGCATTAAGTTTCTGTAAGTTTTAATTGAAGTTATACTGCATTGCTGATATTTTTTTTAAAATAAAATGTGTACTGAGTTTTATTGAATCATAAGGAATGAAAAGATGTGTTGAATTTTTAACTAGTGTATTCTTTCTACCTACCAGAAGGAACTTTATTACAAAACCCAAAATCTAGTCCTAGTAGTTGCAAAATATCTTTAAACAGTGAATACGATGTAAGTTCTGCAGCCACATTTGCAGACAGACAGCTTAGACTCCTCTCCTGGCACAGAAGCAGTAAAAGAATGAGCTAACAAGGTGCCACAGGCAGACTGGTGGTGTTCATGGGAAAGGAGAATATCCCAGTGCACATCCAGAGCCAAAAGCATTATTTGGAGATTTCAGGTCACCTACATGTTAGAAGCCCAAATAACATACCTGTTGTTTAACAAACTGTTGAAATGATTCACTGGATATTTCTTTAGTAAGCTGTCAGTGCTTTTAGACATGTTTTTTTAATAGGATTACTTCCATCATCTTTTATTCCTTTTCCAGATTAGTTTTTATGCTGCATTCTGAAAAAGCTATTCTGAAAAAGGATTTGCTTAATACTTCCAGAAAAATGCACCCTTACCCTTACAAAAAATGTCATTTTTTAAAGCATTTATTGATGTTCCAAGACACATGGCAAGACAAGCAATTAGAGACAGTGTGATTTTCCCCCATATGCATTCCATTTCTTTATTTTCCCACAGTAATAAAATGTAGGTTTTACAATTTTTTCCAGAAAATCATTCAAAAAGATAGTCTTAACACTGAGTTGAGTTAGTTTCCCTAGCTAAGAGTTTGCCTCCTAAGAGCTTTGCAAATCAAAGTCAATTTTGACATAATTTTCATTACCTTCAGAGATAAACATAGTAACTTACTAGCATAAGCAGGGAAGAACAACACTAATTCAACAGTAAATCTATCCTAAAGTTTGTAGAACCAGATTTTTTTATAAACCCACATTACACAAAATGATGAACTAATATAAACTTAACCTGGCTATTCTATTATTTAAAATAAGTTGCAAGTTAACTTTGTGACACCAAGTTTTAGACCACATCAGTTCTTACCTGGTCTCCTGCAGCCAGCATTTAAGCGCAGAGCTGCCAAACTCTTCACTGTATGTTCTGGTGACTTTATCTGAGAAGTAATAGTGAGCCCACATGTGACCTTGATCATCTCTGTACAGTTCAACATATATTCACTATTAACAGCTATGGGCTAGGTTGTGTTAAAATGAGTTGGTGCATCAGGAAACACTTCATGAATTAGGCTGTTACTCATTACCCTGTGCATCATCACAGAATCACACAGAATCACAGAAAATTCATGGTTGGAAATGACCTCTCAGATCACTGAGTCCAACCAAAAAAAAACCCAAACAAACAAACAAACAAAAAAAACCCCTACAAACCACATAACCCCTGCCCTCACTAGAGCATGTCCTGGAGCACTACATCTACACGTTTCTTAAACACCTCCAGGGATGGTGACTCAACCACCTCCCTGGGAAGGCTGATCCAGTGCCTCACCACTCCTTCTGTAAAGAATTTCTTCCTAATATCCAATCTAACCCCACCCTGTCTCAACTTCAAACCATTCCCTCTGGTTCTG